>OMKY01057291.1:0-37048 GCA_900302395.1 Bregmaceros cantori | reverse complement strand
GTATCATTATTGTCATGGTTTCTCCAACTCTGCAGGCCACGGAACTTCCTTCATGGTGGATTGCAACCCGTGCCACTGCTCTGCTGGAAAGACCATCTGTGCCAACAGACAGTGCCTCAGCTCTGAGCAACCACACCCGCGCTTCACTGGTACAAGCTTGTGTGTGTTTGTGTGTGTGTGTGTGTGTGTGTGTGTGTGTGTGTGGATATCACGCCATCATGTGTGCCAACAGTTCTCAACGGGCAACAGGCTCTCGTTTTGGGGATATATATTTAGCAGCCAGAAATGACTGCATAGGCCTAGTCAAGATTTATTCTCACAGTGATTTGTGTTCTCTTTTGAACTAACAAAGACATTTCCTCTGAGAATGTATTGTAGAGGTATGTGTGTTAAGGAATGACACAGCCTCTATCATAAAGCTCTTTATTCTTCAAGAGTCAAATCAGAATGACAATGGAACACTGAATGCCCTTGTGTCTGGCAGACAGCAGAGGGGTGTGTCGATGACATCACAATGAGACACCAAGACAGTAACACCAGTCCCGAATATGGGCATGAATGTGCTGGTCATAGAATGTCACAGTGTCCACGTGGGTATGAAATTTCCCCAAGAAATGTGAACTGCTACAGTATATTCAATATTCAAGATTCAAGATTGATTTTAATTTCATTTTGCATATACATGACAGCAGTATACACACGTCGAATTTTAGGTGGGCATGAATCATCTCTTCAAGATCAACAGATAATGAACATGGTCAACACAAAAGAAAGAAAAGCAGCACAGAAGTTATGAAGTAGCATTGTCATAGAATCAACACATGTAACATGTCAACATATCAAGCAGGGCTACCTCCTGCATTCAGAGGCATTACTGTGTGTGGGAAAAAAATGTTTCTCAGTCTGGAGGTCTTAGTACACAGGGCTCTGGAGCGCAAGGGGGGAGAAAAGATGGTGTGCAGGGTAGGAGGGGTCCACTACAATGTTTTTGGCCCGGTTCCTCACCCTGTCCTGGAAAAGGTTTTGGATGGAGTGTAAGGGGGTGATGATTTTCTCTGCCATTCTGGAACCCTCTGCAGTCGTCAAAGTCAGCCAAATATTGTGGCAGATCCGAACAAGACTGTGATGGGGGAGCAGAGGACAGACTGGATGAAGGCAAAATTTCTTAAGCTGCCGCAAGACGTACAGTCTCTTCTGAGCCTTCTTCTGTGCAGAGTCTATGTGTGGTTACCACTTAATGCTCCTCCTGATGGTGGAGCCGAGGAACTTGAAGGACTCAGTGGTGGTGACAGTGTCACCGTGTATGGTCAGTGGGCTGAGAGGGTGGCTATACTTGCGTGTAGTTTACTTTTAACTTTTTCATGACATTTTCCAAGATATTTTCCCCTGATATTTGAAGGTCCACTAAAATTAGAACCACCTCCACCACGCTAGAATCAGACCTCGCCTACAGCTTGCGTTGCTAGGACGACCACGGGACGTGGTGCACGCTGATAGGCTAACACTCCTCTCTTAAGCCGGCAGTCTAGACTCACTAAGCACAAGGTCAAGGATAACGGACTCAAACTAGCGTGCAAGAACACTGACTGCAACTGTGAAAGTAGCTCTTTGCTCAAATCATACCCATGTGTACTGTGCTTTTATTATTTTAAATATATGGCCATGCTAACGGCTGCTGTGTAGCAATTGCATGTTATAATGCTAGTAATACTGTGTGTAGTTTTGCTAACAGACATTGTTTCGACTGCAGGCTACAAGGCTAGTGCTACGATGTCTTAACTTCACGCTACAGTGCAAGTAGTTTTATGATTTTATTTGCTGTGCAGTGATTGCATTATGTATGTTATTATAACGCTAACAATAGTGTGTGTGATTTTATGTTAACTGCATGCTTTTGAATTGTCTGCTACAAGGCTAGTGTTTTATGTTAACTGCATGCTAATGGTATTTCGTGTGTATGTGCTTTGCAGAGGCTGTCGCTTTTCCCCAGCCTTCATTCAATGTTTTACCACCTCTTTTTAAAAATGGCATGTTTGTGCTTAAGTAACCATTAGCTAGCCTCACATCTGGTAGCCCTGGTATACTATGGTGTGCTCCACTTTGGCTCATCAGCCAAATGCTTGTAGTGAAAGTTTGCGGTGTCACCATTCAGTTCTCTCAGCGTGTGCTGTGGTATTTTCGAGAGCAGTTTGAACTGTTTCGTGTGCTCTCTCTTTGACATGTGAATTGCATGTATTTCAAATTGAAAATAACATCCTTCTCTATTCTTTCTTAAAGAAAACTGATATGCACTCAATAAGTGCATACAAGTATAAAAGTACTTGCCATTTCAAGGGCTAAATATAATATACACAGAATATGTTGCGAACCTTTCGGCATCACCATGGATTTGTTGCGAAAAAGTATTAATTTCAAAGCTCCTTTGTAACAGTCTGGCAGGAGAGAAAAGTTATAGAGCGTTTGGGCAAACAGCCAAGGTGGCATCGCAACTGATCCCACAAGATGGAGGAATGTGATTGTAGGCGTGATGAGACATCTGCGGGCTATGCGAGGCAATGCAAAACATCCTCACTGCTCTAAGCACAGGCTGTCCGTACATAGCATGCCCAACCCACCCCCACCGCCATTACTTCACACGCACTTCACACAGCCGTCCCAGAGCATATATATCACCCAGCCCCTGCCATTCTCCACACGCAGCTGTGGATATAAAAGCTTGGAAATGGGTTACTTTTGTATGACGTTTTTGTCACATTTAATTTCTAACAAATGATTTGATGTAACCTGCAATTGACTCTTATTGCCTGGAACCACCCTGAATTAAAATAATTAAAACATTAGGAATACATCAAATCATTTGGTGAGAATATTTCATCCAAACTTTTATTTTAAGTATTCTAAAGTAACCCTGTATTGAATTACTTTTGGATTAATATAGACACATATATATTTTATGGGACATGCACATACGTCTTTGGCACTGAAAGAGTTTACTAGGCCTACGCAGTCATCTCCGACTGCTAAAGGTATATCACCAAAACACTTTGAAGTATCAATAAACCTCAGAAATATTATAGTGCCATGCCTTCTGTAGGATTTTACAGTTTCTTTCAATGAATCTGGATTGTGACATCACAGGAGCCTTAAAATTTGGGGGAAATCCATCAGAGGTTATATGCACACAGAATTATGACGCCTTGTTTAGCACAGGGCAAATGTCCCATTACATCTGGCTGCAGCTATATGCAAAACACACACACACACACACACACACACACACACACACGTGGTCTTGCTGTAGAGTTTTTCTATGACTTTGATCATATCGGCACTGATGTTATATTTTTTATGTACGCAGGGGATAGCCCTGCCTAATAAGACGACATGTCACTATGTTGCTATGCCGGAGCCACTTTATAACTTATGTGTTTTTTGTTGCTGTTGTTATTTCTTCTTATGTGATTACAAGAGAGTTGTTGCGTGCCCACCTAAAATTCCATGTGTATGTAGCCTACTTGTATATGCAATATGGCAAATTAAAATAAAAATTAATCTTAAAATGAAAATGAACACATGGTAGAGGTCTTGTTAATGTTGGAGATATTTTTTGCTTGGGTGGCAGACACGGCTGATTGTGTGATAGTTTTGGCATATATATATATATATATATATATATATATATATATATATATATATATATATATATCAGTGGCGAACCGTGAACTTTACAGCAGGGCCTTCACCTCAGCCCTCACTGCCAAAAAAAGTGATGATTGCGGGGAAAACCAGCCAGAGCCCTTTCTATTGTCATGCATAATCGCAGAAAGACACATCATTTTCATCCTATGACTAAAACTATCTACACACGCGGGAAATATAGAGAGAAGACAATATTATGATAATGATAAACATTGCACATTCGCTCATGTGCCCTTGTCCATTGCATCCATTTAAAACTGCCATATTAAAGTATCAGTATTAAATTATTAGACATGTACTTTGACTCAACGGTGGTCCATCGTGTTCAAAGTAATTAAATAATTCAAAAGGTGAATAAATTGAATCGATGGGGACCCGCTATTGTAAAAAAAGATTTGAAAGAAAGAAGTAAAGTAGTGGAAACTGTCAGATTGAAACTCAAAACATTCAACTTCACAGGCACACATATTACCACTACACCACACAGGCTGATGGGTGACAGGGCAACCAAACGACTTTAGCTGGCTAGCTAAATGAATTGAAACAACAACTCGCTAATAGACTCGGTCAGCCAACAGAGACGGAGAGTGACATGGCCGAATGTATGACGCGTTTAGGACAGTGCTGCGTCTATTGGGTGTTGTTTTGTCCTGCCTACTTAATAATCAAACCTGATTCGTCAATTTCCCCATCACTCTCCACGCCAAAAAAAAGCATAGATGACAAGTGGCCCAGCCCCCAGGGACCTCATGGAGAGAGCTGAAGGACTCCCATAACAATAAATGGAGAATGACGATTCTGAGTGGATAACATGTTTCAGAGTATATTAACCCTTTTATTGCTGATGTGAACTTGACAAGGAACCAATTCTAGAACATAGACGATGTATTAATGTATTATGATGTATCCAATTAAATGAGACACATACCTAAATACCTATTGAATTATAATATAAATATTTAAATATAATAACGTTTTTTTTCCAGATTTAAGGCCCTAAATATTCCCCACTGATATATATATATATATATATATATATATATATACATATATATATACATATACACTTTCCTACTATATAATAGCTGTAAGTTGCCCTTTTTTGGGAGGGTGATGATCAATGACTGGGTTCAAGGCGCAGGCCACTCTCTTGTTCTTGCAGCATATCATGGCATCATCTCCTGCTTGCACTAACTCTTTTGGGATGTTGTTCACCCTTGGCTCCTACCCTTTCTTCAGTGACTCTATGGCCGCCTCCACCTCTTCTATGATGGGGTAGTCATCCTTGACCAACTGTAGACATCTCTGGGTCTCCAGTAGGTACGTGGTTGTAGAGCAGCACTCCGTTCATCTATCTAGGATGTATTTTTCTCTTGTCTTATTGCATATCTGTTTTGATAGCTTTTAGAAGCAAGCTGTATTGCTTGTGTTGCTGATGTATTACTTGTGTTGCTGTGGTTATTAGCAATCTTCAAGCTCCAAGAGTGTGGGCCAAGCCAGGACGATGGGAATGGAGATATTGCATACAGTCCACTACAAAGCACAAATATGCCATCATGGCACGGAGAGGCTCTGCCCCTGTATCTTTCACCTTCTACACGCCTTTTCAGCAAATCCGAAATAAAGCTAGTCGAAAAAAACCTGGTTTGCATTAAATCTTAACTCTCAGTGTCGCGTACCTCCACACACGCCCTACAGAAAACACATGCCACTGCCAAAGATATAAAAAAAAACACATTTTTGGAAACCATGTAGTAAATGTGTCACACTTTTCCCCAGAAAGTAGAGATTCCGGTCTTTACATTATATATTGTTGTGTTCAGATCACATTTGTGGAGAATATTTGGTATCTTCAGTGCACATTTATTTAGTGTTAAAACGTTTGCAATTGTAACACTAGAAGCACACAAGAAGCTCATAACAGTTGTCAAACTATGACATTACTTATAGGCTACAGAAATCCATCAAAATTTAATCACGTGTTCCGTTTGTCATTTCCAACAACCATGCAAAATTTCATCCAGATCCATGCGTAACTGTTACGTTCATTCTGCTGACAGACAAAAATATAACCTCCTTGGCAGAGGTAATGATCATGTATATGCACTAAAATTGAATCACTTGTTCAGTTTGTCATTTCCAACAACTGTACAAAATTTCCTCCAGATCCGTGCATTACTTTTTCAGTTATCATGGGGACAAACCAAGCAACCAACAAACTCAACCGAAAACATAACCTGCTCGGCGCAGGCAAATATGCTTTAATGCCCCAAAAATGTGAATTGCCGTTCATTAAAGGTGTTTAATAGATGTGTCGAAGCAGGCTGCAGCAGGCAGTACTCCAGGCGCTTGTTGACTCAACAGCACAGTCAGTTTTGTACAGTGTGTGCCTATAAAACCACATCCGCTACACACAACCCACTATTGTTAGTTAATGTCGACATCTCACATTGCTACTAACTAGGACAACTAGGATTACTTTAGTCGCAGCAGTCTAGCGTTTCAGCACCCATCCATGAAATTGACTGTTTTCTGGGGATGCTGTCAGGAGCTCCATCACCCACCCCTCCGAAAAATCTCTATTAGTGACATCACCCGTTGAATATCACAGCACAGGACAATTTTCCAAAATTTCCAGAACTTCGTCTGGATGAAAAAGTAGTAGACTGGTTCTTCAACTCGACAACTTTCAGCAACATTAAGTGCAACCATTTATATTTACGCCAAGAAATTCACGCTGGTGTTTAAAACCACAAAGGCATTTAATATACAGATGATTTCTACTGTTTAGGAAAAATTGTGTCCAATTCATTTTTCACATTTTCAAGAATTAAGTCAGTCTTTGGCACAAAGTATTTTTGTAGAACGTAACTGAGTCATTCAGAATCTATGCAGTCAATTCCTGACAATAGCAGGGATGGGAAGGTTACACTTTTTTTTAAAAAAGGGAATCCCCTACTGTTACAAGTTTTTCATGAAATGTAATTTGTAACGTAATCCCGTTAACAGATTGTAAAACTATGGATTACTTTGTTACTTTTTGATTACTTTTACATACCACCTATATACCTATGTATACCATTCACACATCAAATTCTGATTTTCAATTTCTTTAATTCAGGTTGGATTTAGGGGCTAAAAATATGGGCGGTCAGTGCACACGGAATGACATGTGTTCCTGTGTAAAACGGGTTCTGCTGCCTGGACATTACAAGGTTATGATTTCCGTGGAATCACGTACCATCAAGTCCCGTACAATCAAGTAAAAATGCCACGAGTTGTACCAATTTTTGATTTCTTTAATTCAAACTGGTGCTCGATTAATGTGGCTGTCAGTGACATATGCCATTTTCTCTTAACTGAATGATTACAACAGGCAACTGTATCCGATTACTGTAATGTGATTATCACCAATCTCTGAATAATTGTAACGTACATTAGATGTCTTGTAACATGAATGACTGAATTTCATCCAAATCCGTCATTTTGGATTCTTTCAGGTCAAAGTGCAGCCCTCCACCAATTCATGTGTCATCATGCAAATGCGCAGGAATTTATTCAGTAACAGAACATGTTCAACTAAAAATAAACAACCCATTTCAGCTGGTTTATTCTTCAGGCTATAAGAAAAAAAAACGTTTTTTTACACTCAAACATGTTCTCAGTAACATATATTTGTGCCTGAAACGTCCTCTCCACGTTTCACTACACAAACTGTGACAGCATGACATTCCCAATGCATTTCCCAACGATGCAAAACCTCCATTATAACCGTTACAGTATTGAAGTACTCAAAATAAATGAATAGTTACACTCAAAACATGATACAAACAATATAGTATGCAAACAGTGGCACCCGGGTGAGTTCCCCCATTGCATTAAATGTGATATTTTCTGTAGTGAAAAAACCCAACATGTGGGCTAACGGCTGCTACATAAAATGACAAGTACCAAAGGAAATTGCATCCAATATGCTGACACGGAAATACTAATGTGTCAGAACTTTCTGGTCACATCGGTCGGTTGCATTTCCGTTCACAAACAAATAATGTGCAAAAAATATGGCATTTCTTTGACACGTTTGAAGTTGTATTCACCACAACTATTAACCATAATATCAAATTACCGGAATGAGTGGTGCTTATATGCCAAAAAGCAGATTATTGACAGAGCTGGGAAAGCTACATTTCAGAAAAAAAAATACAAATGTTTGCTATGAACTGCAGCTGTCCAATGTATAAGTTGACCTGAAACCTCCCTAGATAAAATAAGTTAAAAACCAAAACATATTCAATTAAAGTAATCAAAAGATTTCAAGTAATCAAATAATTTTTACTATCACTGTGTGTGTACATACATACATACATACATACATACATACATACATACATACATATATATATATATATATATATATATACACATACATACATACATACATACATACACATATATATATACATACATACACATACATTATTATACATACATACAATTATTTTTCCCACTATACATCATTGGATCGGCTCAGCAATCAGCATCATATAGCAGACAAACACAGTGACATTTGAAAAGTAGAACCACATCGACAGGATTCACAGAAGGTGCACATTAATTACTTAACAAAAGTAGGCAAGTGCATATATTTTGGCATCACAACAGGATAACTGCGTCAATTTTTAGTAGATTCCCCCTTTGGCGGAACAGCTTTTAAAAACACGTCTTATAGCTTCCAAAGTGGGTCTCAATATTGGTTAAAGGTTTCTCTTTAGAAAACAGACAGTCTGCTTTAAATCGACCATAGATCTTTCAATAATGTTCAGGTCTGGGGACTGAGATAACCATTCCAGATCATTGTATGCATTTCCATGGCAGAATTTTAGCAGTTTTTATTGTTGTTGTCTTGTTGAAGTATCCAGCCCCGGCATATCTTCAACTTTCTGAACATTGTTTGTAAGCATCTACCAATACAGACTGGAATCCATGAAAACTTCCAACGTTAACAATATTACCAATACTTGCTGGTCTGTGGGTTGAGTTTGACTGTTCTCACCAGCCTTTGGCTTTGCTTATCTGATATTTTTCGTGCACTGCCACTCCGAACCTTAACTAGAACTGCGTCTGTGATCTTACATTTCCTCACCATGTTCCTCACAGTGAAAATTGACAGCTGAATCACTGAGCTAGCTTTTTGTATCATTCCCCTAAACCATGATGTTGAACAATCAAGTCACTGTCGTTTTGAGGCGCTGATGTTCTCACACTTCAGAGAAGATGCAAAGGAGAGAATAACTTGCAGCTGAAGACCTTAAATACCCTTTTTCGTGAATGGCTTCACATTGGTGTGTAGGTCAAGGTTTTGCTTTAAGTAATTGCAGACTTCCTGTGTATCATATACTTCTCAAATGTCAGTCCTTGTCTGATATGATATATTTAACCGAAATTGTTCAACCGAACAACCAATGACTTAAAAAGGAAAATCTTGAAAATTGTCAGTGTTGCCCAAGTTGCATACAACTGTATACATATATATACTTAGCCATAGTTGCAGATGCAGAAATACAACTTGAGTGGGAATATATGGTAATATGTTACCAAAGAAAGAAAAAAAGATATTTTTTTAGATTAGACTATAATTGCAGTTAATCCAATTCGGTTACTCTAAGCTAAAGTAGAAATGATGCTGGTGGATATTTCAGGTGTTGAAATTCACCTGTGTGTTTGGACTTTGGAGGCTTTGCAGAGCAGAGTTCATTTATTCTACACAAGAAGTTCTTTATGGAATGGCTCATTCACTTATGGTGCACTCAGACGGCGTGTGTAGTAATCAGCAGCGTTGTGTAATCTGTCGCTTGACATTTTTAAAAACCATTGCAAAACATGTGCCGGGTTAAGGAAGCTGAGGGAGTGTTCTGTTCTACGCTCTCTCCCCATAGGTTAACTATGTATCTTTTCCCAATCTCAATGCTATTCCCGTGCTAACAGCTGTTCTTCACGCAACGAGTGCCGTGTCGTAGGGACGCTGGTTTGGATCAGTCGACGACGCGCTGCGACATTTTGCATGGAGCCACAAGGGTGAAACGGCAACAGAACCACCAGACAAGAGGAGGCCAGGGTTGCGTAATAACAGACTACATGTAATCCGATTACAAAATAGTAACAGTTGTGCATTACAACTGCATTTAAAAATATGTCATCAAGAATGTGAGTGCTGCAGGACTATTTCATACAGCACACAGCCACACTTCTAGACCACCACTTAGCATTATAGCCTTGTATTCAAGACATTTTAAAAATATTGAAATGTGATGCGTACTCATGTCATCAAAGTAACTGAATGTAATCCTTACTTTACTTTTAAGATGTGGTAATGGGATTACGCTACTGATTACAATTTTCCCAACCCTGCTTGTGGAGTATCGTGGTGGCTATACATTCCTTTTTTTATCTGTTCCTGCAGCCTTGTGGGCCGCTGTCTGACTGCACCATGCCAGGAGGGGGGGAGGGTGTGTTGGGTGCAGGGAAGCTCATTCTGGTATCTAGTGGGGGCTTGGGGAAGGCTGGGGGTTATTGGGGGGTCGTGTGTACAGGGCAAGGCTGTCCAATCGACCTACAGCCTCCTGTTTAGTCTTGTGACAGAACTCTGGAAGAGATAAAAAAAAGAGAAACAAAGATAGTTAGCCCAGCATGTGCTTTCGTCATTTATTCACATCAAAATATTAAAAGTATCAAAGAGTATGTCAATTTTGTGAATTGTGCTCAGGTTTCTATGAAATTAAATGGATTTTAATGACTCTTGAAGTATTTCCCCTTGATAAGGAGGGCGCTATTCAATCAAAAGGTGCCAATTTTGGCATCCGACTGAGAATAAAAATGACGTATAACGTTTAAAGCAGGGGTGACCAACCAGTTTGAGACAAGAGCAACATAGCGCTCGTGTGTGTATCTGGAAGAAAGCAAAATCCGAGATGTCGTCTGTGACCAGTAAACACATCACCCCAATCGCTCCGTTTATAATTTATATTCAGTATAAATATTGATGAAATAGTCAAAATCCGACTTAAAGTTACTCACCGAGTGATCACATGTTCTTCTGGACCAATAGGCTGGTTGCTTCTACTAGTAATTACAAAAGGAATGGGAAAATGGTTGGGAAAAAAAAAAGTTGCACTGATTATTAAATCATCCGTTTGTTGGTCACAGATCCGCACGTTGAATAGCACACCACAAGTTACCACCATCCCGTTTTAAATAACCCTGTAGGCGTGTGTTCCCACCGAATATACATGTTGAAAAATTGCCAAAGACACATTGAGACCGGGCAAGACGTTCAGACACTGGAAGTAACCCCCAAACTCGTCTATTAAGTCTCCTTAAATAATATAATAATAATAATAACAATAACAGTGATGATAATAATACAACACAATATAATACAATAATAAAATATGGGTCAATCAACTTGTGTTACTCCCATAGGCATAATGTATACAGAATTATCAACTTCACAGCTGGGCTGACAGTTATACGAATTGTATATTGTATAGCGTCAAAGATGTGATGCTTGCTTTTTCTGTCCAAAATAAGTTCTTACCAAATGATAATGAACAATAACATGCATACGATTATAATGCATGTCTAAACTTTCCTTCTACATTGACCCAATCTTATTTCTTTAAACATGTTGGTTACACCTCTTGGTCTTTTTCTGTTTTCTGAAGTTTTCTGAAAACATGAGGCAACCGTCCAACTTGAACTTCTGTTTGGACAGCTAGTTTTAAATAACAATTTAAATATTTGTCAAGCATTTTAGCATACTTTTCAACCATAATACACAAACAAATATTGTCAGAATATTTTAATTGTCGGAAATATAATTACGGGGAAACATCTGGAAAATAATCTATGATACCTTTGTTTCTAAAATCATCTCATAAAGTATGGGCTCACCATGATCATGATTTATGTTGTTCCTTTTCTTCCAATATCCCCCCGTTTCTGAGTTGACTGGAGTCTTCTGGAGGACAAATGTAAAGAAGTGAAGAAATTAAAAAAGTACATTTTAATACTTAAACATTATCTTTAAAGAAGACTGGTGTTTTTTATGGTTACTTGTAAGGAATACTTCTTTTTTAAGTAATCGGGGGTCAAATCAGTAAGCAATCTGGGTATACTAATAATATTAGTATAGTGTTGTGATGTACCACAAGCATGTCCCCCGTCCACAGCATCCAGCAGGTTGGCTGTGGAGTTTGCAGAGCCGAGTCTGGTGTGTTTGCTGAGGATAAACACATTAGTCCTGGAGTACAAGTGCAGGCTGCACGCACGCCATGCACATACCTAAAAACATGCACAAGGTGACCAGATGTCCTGCTTTAAGGGCCGCCCACACCGACATGGAAACTCAGCGCAAGTATCCGCAGCGAAAATCGCAAAATAACAAGCACACATATTCCAATTAATCTGGCAGTGACATCAACAGCACTGTCACCTTGAAGCAGCAGCAGAATAGAAAACCGTAATAGCAGCCACGGACCTCCCCTTCCGCCTCTGGGATGGAGGTCCATTCCAGAGGCGCCCATTAATTTTATACTTTTTATAAACCGCCTTTGAACTACCTCCTGAAAAATCTGAAAAATCACTCTGCAATTGCGCTTCGCTGGTGTGGACACTTTCTCCGCTTTTTCCGAATTTCCGCTTTTTGCAAGGCCCACTGTTGACAGCCATTACAGCGTTGGATCAAAGACGTAATCGAAAGATGTAATTCTCTATTAAAATGGCCTCCACATGTGGGAAGGAGATATAGGGCAGAGTCTGTGATCTTAACTGTCAAGGCAGGGTATACACTTGGCAGAAACGAAACTGGCAAACGCTTCGAAGGTACAGGACAGCATAATGTACACACCAAGCCAATGTATTAGTGCTTTAGCACGCAGACAGTAGAAACAATGTAACAGGCACATTTTTCTAATTCAAGACTTGATATAGGAAGATTTTAGAGCTATGATGAAAACTTCACACAAGAAGTTGAAGTGTTTTCTATCTTTGAGAATCTGAGAAGCTCTCGGAGCAACAGATTTGTTGTTCCTGTGTCCTCTACTGAGAAGTTCAGGAGATCTTTCGTGATCAGACTTTTCAATGACGTTGTGTTTGATGAGACGCCTCTCTGGATATGCTGGACATTTATGTTCTTCGTGACAAATGTGCTGTTGCTTGGACTGTTCTGTTGCTGTGTTTAAGTGTCTGTTGTTATTTTGCGTGATGGCAATGACATTTCCCCATTGGGAATGTATAACGTAATCAATCAATCAACATGGATGTTTTTTTAACACTACAGGCCTAATTTTTTGTTTCAGAATTTAAGACTTTAAGACCATTTTAGCAGTAGCCCCGGATTATTATTATTTTGTTACATCTCCTGTGGCGCTGGCTTGCCTTGCTGCTGTTCCTTCAGTTGACCCAAACACATTTAAACCTTGCTTTATGAACCACCTAATACAATTTTTTAACCCAATGTCAAAGGACACACTAATGTATCTACCGATGTCAGCCAGGTGGTACTACATACACAGATAGAAAAGGGATGGTTAGAATGAAACAACCGCCTCGTCAGGGTAAGGACATAAAGAATACGAGTGATGTTTCAGCAGAGTCCTCCTTTTAGATGTCCTTCTTTTGGTCTTTTCTGAGAAGGTTCTGGCGATTTCAAACAGCTTCCGCCGAGTAGCTGCCAGCACAAAAGGACAAGTAATTAGCAACATTAATCAAAAACTGAAACTGAAGCAGAGCCATCTGACGTTACATTATTTACACAATCTCTGTAATTGGTAAAGTCTGTTGGCTCGACACCAGAGAACCAGGTCATCTTGCCGGCCGCCATGTGCCAACATGACATAATTCCAGACTTTTGTATCTTTAGGAATGTGTAGTAATGAATGAATTATAATCGATTACTCGATAACTAATCAATTATCAAATTAATTGACAACTAATGCAGTAATGAATTAATCGGAGTTGAATCATTTTTGTTTTTGGTGGTGTCAGTTTTTGCTGACACCACCACCTATAGATCTACACAAAGTTTATATCACTTGATAATTTCTGAAAATCTAAAATATGATTATTATTAATGATAAAAAAAATATGATATAGTATATAAGTAGTATTTAACTTAATTGCTGTCCATTTCTTTGCTAACGTGAAGTAAAATTGACTACATTTGAAGTTGACAAGATTAATTCCTATGTTTCTGTGACTATTATAGGGATTTTTTTTGAAGTGAAAATATCTAACCGATTAATCAAATATATCAATTCATTTGCACTGATTTAATATGTAGGAATTGAACACACGCGTATAATTTAAAAATGATTAAAAATGTGGGTTTACAGCTTTCCCTTTTCTACATTTAGTAATGACCATGTGACTTCTGGTGATGCCCGTTAATATCTTCAAGCTTTCAAAGGGTGTGTGTGCATCTGTACTGTATGTATGTATGTATGTATGTATGCATGCATGCGTGTATGTGTGTGTGTGTATGTGTATGTGTACGTACATTTGCCCATGTGTTTCAGTCTGTCTCGGAACATGGCGTCATCAAGTGCAGACTCTGAGGATGGGCGTTCTTTGGGCGGGAGACACAAAGCAAAACTTGCAGTTAACTTAGTATATAATACTATATATGCAATAATCATACTTATAAATGGCTCAACTATCTAGTAGTGTTATTGATATCCTTTAATTGGCTTCGTTCTTCTCATTTATTCATTTATTTCAGCAGGGGTAATGCACATTGATCGACATGACAACATCATGTAAAATGAGCCTGTAGTCTGTAGTCCCTGGGGAGGTGATAAAGGTGGGAACAATAAACCCACCCAAACAAAACAGTGACAAGAAAAGTGACAATTTAAAGAGTTGTTCCAGCGTTGTGATTGTTGTGTTTGAATATTGTCATCATAATTTATGACCATATTGTGTGTTTGATGCCGCGGACGACTGCGTGGCAAAAACCCAGAGTTGCAGCAAATGTCAGAAGACGGGATACTTTGTACGATGGTGCCGTTCCAAGGCGCCACCGCGGTCACCACCACCGTGGACGTCATGGGAGTCGAAAAAGGACAGGCACGCGGTTACTTCGGTCTCCGTTCACACCGTGGGCACGGAAAACGAGCCATTCGTGCGGCGCACAATCAAACCTTGAACGGTGAGAAATGCACATTCGCGGTTCCGACAGTGGATTTTGTTGGTTTCAAGGTGAGTGCTGACGGTATCACACCACTGCAATCGAACATAGACGCTATTATTGGGGTTCCTGAACCCTGCTCGGCAGCACAATCGGCATCCTTCTTGGGAATGACAGCATACTACATGCGGTTTATACTACAGTATTCAGAAATCACATCGCCCATGAGAGCACTTCTGAAGAAGGAAACTGTGTGGAATTGGTCCACCGAGTGTTTGAATGGCTTCACAAAACAACAAATCCATGCCTGGCGCACTCCCAGCTGGAACTTCCAACTATCGTTACCTGTGACGCATCGGCGGACGCACTCGGGGCTGTGCTATCGCAGCTACACGAGGGGAAAGAAAGACCCATAGCGTTCGCTTCCCGAGTGCTCAATCCCACCAAAAATAAATATTCGGCAGGGGAGCGAGAGGCACTTGCGTGCATCTGAGCGTGTGAGTGGTGGCACATGTACTTTTACGGACGGCATTTCACGCTGCACACTGACCATCAGGCCTCAACGACGCTGATGGTAATGACGGGAAAAGGGCACAAGCCGCTGCGCCTACACAGATGGGCTGACCGGCAACAACAATAGAATTTCCAACCAGTATACACACCAGGGAAAGACGATGTCGTTGCAAATTTTTTGTCCCGACCGACAGTGACATCCAGTCAGACAGTCACTACACTGGATGAGGAGGAGGAAGAGTGGGTGAATTGGATTTATACACCACTCAAAGATACGCTATCCCTGAGCGAATTGGAGAACGAGTCGGCGTCGGACCCACTCTTTGAGACACTACGGGGATACATACGGTGGTGGCCGGCTAAGTTCGATGCGGAGCTGGAATCATATGCTCGCAGCCACTGTGCAGTATTCTGCCCCGCAGTGCTGGGGGAATGAATGCAAATGGCACACGAAGGTCATTTGGGAATTGTCAAGGATAAGCAACGATGCAGAGAGGCGGTCTGGTGGCCCGTCATCAACCGTGATTTGGAGCATCTCAGTCGCTCGTGCGCTGCATGTCTCGACAGCGGAAAAAACGACTCGTCCGCACCACCACCGCTCGCGCCGGTGGAGTGGCCAAGTAGGCCGTGGGAACACCAGCAGCTTGATATTTGTGGAGAAATTGCCCGCGCATCGCAGTAGCGGAGATTTCTCCTCGTGCCGTATGATTTGCACTCGAAATGGCCAGAGGTAGCGTCCACGAGTCTGGTTACCTCAGCACCATCACCACCAACAACGGACCACAATTCTGCTCTGTGGAATTTGCAGTTTAAGCGGTTTAATCAGACGCTGAAAAACAGAATACGAGCGCAAATGGTGGAGGGACACACGTTGAGCACAGCGATCATGCAGGGACCAGTTTTTCACGATTTCGTTCAACCTAGTCTGGATGTGGGGACTGGGGAATGCGCGGCCGATGGACATGCACACGCAACCGCGGGGACTCACACAGGGGTGACCCATGACATTGCCCTAACCGAAAGTCATGGATCGACGAGGCTCGGACATAAGGAGGGTCGAGTCTGCAGACGACCTGAGAGACTCAAGGACTTTGCTATGACGTATAATGTGTAGAGGAAATCTACACATTATACGTCATAGGAGGGAAGAAGGGGGAATGTGTCGTGTTTGAATATCGTGATCATAATTTATGACCATATTGTGTGTTTGTATTTTCATAATGACGTGTTGGGTACACGTCTGGTTGGGGCTATTGTGATGTCACAATAGGTCACAGAAGCAGCTGGGCTGAATATATGAATCATTGCAGACGTGTGCTCTTTACAGTGATGATCGGAACGGAAAAAGGATGGGGGGGGTTTGAGCGTGCGCACATCCACGCAAGGAGATTGGTGATGCCCACAGTTTAGTGTAATCCGTTATAATAACGCACGTTACAATAACGGACGTTACCTCACCTCAGGACTCAGGTGGATCACAATGCATCCCAAGGCAGATCGCGCCGGAGTGAATTTGTGCAGCGGGGTGACTGTCCATGTAAATGGACGCTCCGGTTCAACCTCGCGGCTCTGATCGGCGCGGATGGCATTCGCCAGGGCGCAAATCACAGGCGTCACAGCTGCTCCTCCGCTGCGCATTGAATCCGATCGGCCATGTGCATGGAAAGTCATCGCGCAAATTCACTCCGGCACGGTCCGCCCTGGGATGCATTCTGATTGGCTTACTGCGGGGAACCCGACCTCTAGTGAGAGCGTTGTGCACAGAATGCCTGTCTGTGGCCAAAAAACATGCAGTCCTACATGTCTCTCTATGTGCGCCTCAACAATCCACACACATTGTGTGCGTGTGTGTATGTGCTGTCATGCATCAACCAGCAGCAGAGCAGTCGCCTCATGATTAAAAGGCAACGAATCGATTATGAAAACGATTATTGATGTATACACACACAATCTCATATAATCATATATCAGCTATTGAATTGGCAATAGTGTGTGCTGTAAACATACATTATGAAGTGAATCTTTCTGAAGTATTTTTGGTGGAACATGTTCAACAAATTCCAATGTCAGGTCTGTTATTTGCTTTGTCTATCTTCACCAACCACGTGATGCAAACAATATTGTAGCACGCATAATTTCCATACCTCCAAGCTGTATTGTTTATTTTTTTTATTTGAGCTCACTTTTATTAATATTTGGGTAATGAGCAAAATGCATGCTCTCCCTCCCTCTGTCTCTCATAGACAGGCACACATACACGCAGGCGCGCATACACACACTCAGAAATGTGTGTGTAGAAATCAAAATTTCACTGAATACAATACACTTCATTTACACTCTGTAACCTTGCGATGTCGCCAACAATGGAGATTGGGAGCTAATGCTGCTAGTTATTTGGAGAAATATGTTGATATTATTAGGCATAGTACTCTCCACAAGCACCTCTATGTAGGGTAAAAATATAGCATGTTGAAATATGTACTCACCGGTTGCAGGAGAGACAACTTATTACCGGTGTACCACTGTGCCAGCGCCCGCTGCCCAGGGCAACCACCCCCCACGCCCCGCCAAAAAAAAAAAAAAAAAAAAAAAAGGCAAATTTGACATGTTTGTAAAATTATGACCTCCCTCACACGATTAACACGGCGCATACCCGGCAATATAAATTAAAACATCAATTCGGTCCAGGCTTTAAATAGGTTAAGATTTTGTTAGGGAAATCCATAAGGTCAGTTTTCCGGGTCCAGATCCGCCCGCCCGAGGCAAAACCCAATGAGGAAGCTGGCTTCAAGCATTGTCTATGATAGGTAGCCTATGAACTAAGTAATTACAGTATGCCGTCCACCTTAAACACAAGGTTATGGTATTTGAAAAAGTATGTCAGTATGGATCACACTGCAAATTATTCCTCAGCCAGCAATAACTTTGAACCTAGCAACACCACCTGTACCTGGAGTTCCTTATACCTAGCAACACCACCTGTACCTGGAGCTCCTTACCTAGCAACACCACCTGTACCTGGAGCTCCTTACCTAGCAACACCACCTGGAGCGCCCATTTACATAGACCACTGCAGCAATTACACCAGAATGGATTTGGAAACAAATAAAAAATGAAAATGTAAAAAAGCAATTTTGTCAAGTTATGTCTAGCCAGAGGAGTCACTATACACATCAGTGTTGTTGCTGTGGCTGAGATCACAACACAAGCAGCACCGTGAGATCGCTTTCCTTCAGGGTCATACCGTCATATACTGCACATCCGCTGGGCCTTGCCCTCTCATCCCCCTTTCACAATAACGCCATCAACA
Organism: Bregmaceros cantori; assembly: GCA_900302395.1. Lineage (NCBI taxonomy): Eukaryota > Metazoa > Chordata > Actinopteri > Gadiformes > Bregmacerotidae > Bregmaceros > Bregmaceros cantori. The sequence continues at coordinate 18,341 of OMKY01057291.1, read as the reverse complement.
AAATGAGAAAATCCTGCTTGGACAGAAAATAAATAAATAAATAAAACTAAATAATAATAAATATATATATTAAACCATGAAGAAATAAAAAAATCTGTACACCTATTCCTAATGTATTTATCAAGAACGAAACATTTGGACCAACTAATTGTTTCCTATTTTTACATCTTTACAAATTCACCCGAACGTGATAGCATGTGCCATCCAGTATGTGCACCCCCGGTACACACGGCTCTGCTGGTCGCCTAGTCCATAAATAGACTGAGGGGTCACCTTCTGAATCAGAGCCATCCATTACAATAATAACACCATCGCTGTAATTAGAGTCAGGCCACTGGCTCAACACTAGAGAACCTCAGAAAATTAACAGGTCATCTTGCCTACCGCCATGTGCCTGTTGAGCCAACATGACCACATTCCAGAGTAGGAATGTCAAAATTTGGCCATTATTGAATTAATAATTAATTTTTCTATCAGGGCAGCACTTTTAACCTGCATGACAAGGTTATCAACAAGGTAGCAACATAAAGTGGTAATAATATTAGTATTGGTTTTCATTCCATGATACTATTTGAATATTATGGACTAGCTATGGACAAAAGGAAGAGCTCATAATGGGATTTAATGCGTTGTGTAGACACTACACTTTGCGGTGCATTGTGGGATATTTGAGTAATATATATAAAAGCATGTTCACTACAAATTTGGACACCAATACAAAATAGTTTCAACCCCTGGTGGATGCACCAACTTTTTTCACAATCTTCTCAAAAACGTCTTTTTTGAATCATCCCATATCTTCCCCATATTTCTTTTTTTTACATTTTAAAGTTGTTAATGATATTTTAATTACAGCACAAAAACAAAGTATTAGGTTGATTTTAAAAAATGCACTTTACATTGTGGTGCGTTAGTACTAATGGAAGTTGGAAGATCAGGTTGTTTTGTTGATTCATTTTCAAATGGGCTGTGTCAATATGCTGCATGAATAGATGAGTCTGGGGAGGTAGGGGGACCCATTCCATTGTCTCATTCTTTTTGGGATTACTACCAGAAGCAGCCAACCTAGAACATGTGACCACAGTAACTTCAAGTCGGATTTTGACTGTATTTCATCAATAGTTATGCAAAGCGATGAACAAGCAAGGGGGGGGTGATGTGTGGTGGTCGGACTTTCAACTGGTGTGCGTTTTGTGTCCTCCTACCTCGGTCCACTATCATATTTACATAGGCAACATACAGGCACTGGAAGTGACCTGCAGAAGGGCGGGACAAAATACGAGCCCCCTGAAGTTTGCAGGTAAACTCGTCTTTACAAATCAGCGCTCTGTGCTTCACTAGCTGAGATTAGGCAGTAAATAACATCCATTCACAGACACCAACCTGTGGCGTACTCCATGCTCAAGGAGTGATTTGACTTCAGCTTCTTGGATTCATACTTCAAACGATCTGAAAAGAAACAACAAACATTTTCACTTTTTGCACATATACTGTGCATTCACACAGGACACCACATATACACTTCATCAATTACAGGAATTGATATTTTAAACTGCCCAAATCATTATTTAGGCTCCACATACAGTACAGCATTCAGGAACAATTTTAATCAGAATTCTGATAACCTGGCAGAAATATCAGAACCAGATACCATTGTTTTATAAATTTGTGAAAAATCAAAATAATTGCATTTTGGGGGCGCAAGCGCCATTATTCATTCTTTATTGAGATAGTGACGGATTAAATCGGAACTGGGATGAAGAGTCAGGGGGAGACATTGCAGAAAAGCGGAGAGGGGATTAGAACCCGTGGCACCGCTCGACCTCTATAACCACCTCTATAATACCATTTTAAACTGTGATGTACACAGTCCAAGCCTTAACCAAAAATAAATAAAAATAAAAAGAATAAAAAGAGAAAAACAACAAAAAAGGAGGCAGATGTCAAAATAGTTTGGAATGCATTTTATGAATTCACAACAATCTACTATGAGATTTACTTGTGCTTGATGTAAATATTAGTGTTGCACCGATACCATTTTTTGGTCCCAATACCGATACCCGGCTGTGCAGTATCGGCCGATACCTATACCGAACCGATACCACTGTTTGAAAAAAGGTGCTGTTGGGTCAATTGGCAACCAGTTTATAAAAAGGGTTGGAAAGAAGTTACTAGTGTTATCGCAGTAATTCTTACATGCAGTATATGATCCATAGTAGTGGAGGAAAATTATAAAACGCAATAACACATCAAGAATATCATTTTTATTTATTTATTATTAGTATTATTTTTTTAAGTTATTTTTCCGGCGTTTTTCTTTTTTGAATAGGATTAGTCGGAAACTGGGTTGAAGAGATCGGGGGTAGACATTGCAGACAAGTCGACGAGCTTAGTCGAACTCGCGACACAGCGGACGCTGCGGTAGACACAGCTCCACTAACATGAATGGGGTGGCGTTAGGTGCGTTGTCCATAACCACTCGGCCAATGCGGACCCCATGATATCATTATTTTAATATTTTATTGTTTTGGTGAAATTGGGGTAGTAAGTGAAGAGTTCAGATTTAAAAAAAAAACCTTACTTGACCACTTTTTGAAAAAAAAATAAAAATAAAAAAAGGAAATTTTTTTTATCAGGCCCTTGTATTTAAGCAGATGGGAAGAGATATTTTAGACACTGCAGGGAGCGGGTTTTACTTTTAATAATTTTCATATACAGTCTATAATAATTTTCGACTCCATGAGACGCGGTTGATGGTTTAAAAAAAATACTCTGTTGATGGAAAATGCATGCGATTCCAATGAAATTAAATGATTTAAGTCACTTAAATGATTTAAGTCACTTGAATAATCCATTGTCATGATCTCTTCCAATGATTGCATGGAGTCTTAATTAACCCATTAATACCAAATTTCATTTACTTACGGGGTTGGTACATTATTTATTAACATAATTTGAAGGTGAATCGTCATTGTTTCATTCACAGAGTTGAGTGAATGATCAGTTTGTGAACGACACATAATATAGCCACTGTGTTGACCTTCGTTTAACAGAGAGGCTTCCTCGTACATGTCGGCCGTGTAGTGTGTGCAGTGTCCATCGAACACTCTGAAGGACAGCTTTTAAAAGGATTTTAGCAGCATTCTGTTACCTCGCCCGACCATTGAAAGGATGCGGATTGACACGGTGTCTTCCGTTATCATTGCAACTTTGCGCCGACATTGCGTTTTGGAAAATGCAGTGTTGGTGGAGTCTCAATTTTAACGGACACAAACACGTGTGATTGTTGGATGTTGCCCCAACACATGCAATAAATGTAATACATCATTACACATAGTTCTCGACACAAGCACCTCCATGTAGGGTAAAAATATAGCATGTTGAAATATGTACTTTAAATAGGTTAAACGGCATCCTAAAATTAGTATATTTCTATTGAAAAATCCATAGGTTCAGTCTTCCGCCATGGTGGGCAGAGTCGACTGGCAACAGCACACGGAAGTCGGCAGGTCGATCGAAGCCAGTGTAACGTCCATATTTATACAGTCTATGTGACAAACACGCTGCTCTAGGACGCTGGGCAAACGGCACAGCGTTCTTTTCTGCTGTACGACTTGGCGTTTCGCAAAATAATTATTTCAAAATATTTTACTGCGGTGCTTGCAGTCATGTAATATACCGTTGTTTGAAGAAGGAGTGCATCTTTTCTATATACCGATTTTGCTCACACTCACGGTCAGGGTACAGGGGCAATTTGAGCAAAAGAGCAACATTTTTTATTATGTATTTTTTTCCTCAAAGTTACTCTGTTGATCTCCACCAAATTCGCACACTTCGTAGCCAACACATCCGTTGACTGACTGAATTCTTTATAGAATGTTAGAATTAAGAATGTTTAGGGCAGTAGCCCAGGAGCCAAAAATGTGTTGCATTTTATGGGGTAGACCCATGGTTATTGGTGGCAAATTAAACCCACCTAAAAAAAACTTCCCAGAGTTGAAGTACAAATAAAATTACAGCCAAAAGTAAAAGTTCTGTCAGGTTTTGCAACTTGCTTCCTTTTTGCAATATGAACAAGATAATAATGCCATTAACCAAACAGAGTCAGTTAGTCCAGAAATCCGCAATTACGCGATCGCGGATGTTTTCACGGAAATTATTATAATTTGCAGAATTCTTCCCAGCCCGTCGAGTACCGCTACCTTGAGTAATAAACCTTTTCTTTTTTGGTTTTTAAATGTACCGCGGACGAAGAGCGTAATGCACCAACGTCAACTCCAGGCAAGTGAAGTCTGCAGACTGTGTGTGGCGGCCTCTGGCCACTGAGGGAGAAGCAAAAGTAGACTTTTGACATGAGTGTGGCGCAAAGATATGAATAAAGATGTTATTAATTGCCCTGTACTATGGTGTGCAGTGTGTTGAAAAGAGCAGAAGGAAGAATGATGTGCAGCGTGTTTTTCCCTTTATAAAATGAATGACGGGACTCTGTAAAGTAACCGCTTAAATTCATGGCGATGCAACATGGGATGTCTTCTTACCAGCTGGTGTGTGTGTGTGTGCAGTCTCAACTTTAAATGTTCCGAATGGGTTTGTGGGTATGACTAGCGAGTTATGGGCGGTTAGATTTCACAGCGGAGGTATTTGCTCGGCTCTAGTCATGCTGAGAAAAGTTCGCTCATGAACACACACATGCAAGCGCACAGCAGAGGGCAGCAAACATACCTGGAATGCGATGGTCTGATGGTCCATTCATTATTCAACAAAAGGCTAGCTTCTTTTCTATATTCATCATTGCTACCTATCTCGTGAAAATGAATGTTATGAAGGATACTCGAGTACGAGTTATCGTTAAGTGCAGTCCTGACTGAAACCAGTATTTGATTTTCATAAAATATATTATTTATTATTATTATGTTTGGATTGCCATTACCTTTATGTCCGAATGTTTATGCAACAAATCTGCTGTTTGCAAAAATTGTTGAAAAAAAAATAATAAAATTGCCTTAGAGGAACAAAATAAAATGTTAATCATTTTAGAAATGCAATGTTTCTGTGTTTAGGTATTGCAATTCATTCAATAAGGTCATTTTGGGTCATTTTCTCATGATGCGGAATATGAAATTTGAAGCCACGGAATCATTCAATTGGGAATTGGGAATGTCCCATGAGGAATCAGCGAAAGAAAAATGCTTCATGCGCAGATTCCTGGTGGGACCAATCAATTGGCATTGTAAATGGTTGAAGCAATCTGTGGTAATACTTGAGGCAGTACTCTGTATCCAAGCCTTTTTGTTCTGTACTACTTTCATTGAAAAATATCCATGAAAGGAGCGTTGTTGCATTTTCAAACCTATTGAAGAAATGTATTACACGCCCAACCGTTTCACCAGGATAGCCAATCAAATGCATCAAAAAAGTCGCATAGCAGAAATTGGCTCATATCTTTAAAATCAATATAATGCTTCTATTCCTACAATCTTTGATTTCCGGATTTGCACACAACTTGGTACACATGATTTGAGGACTGTTCCGCATATACCACCTGAAGGGATTTGGAGTAAATGTGTATATTTCTGAGTCAGCATAGTGTGGGCCATTCTGGCCTACTTGATCTCATATTGGAAGCCTGGCAGTGACACTTTTAGCTATTGATTCAGACATGCGTTGGCCTATGCAGCTGCTCTGGTACCAAAACAGCCCTGACGGACGCAGGGACAGGACTGGGCTTTGTATGAGTTTCCTGATCTCTCTTGGGCTCTAGCCGGGAAGCTTGTCGCTTTTGCTAGGTACACCAGGGGAATCTTAAATACAACCCAGTGTCCTCCTGCCACCAGGTCAGCTCATCACTTGCTCAGGTTGTCTGCAATATATGTCAAGATGCAGAAGATAAAACAAAGAGCAAACTATGTCACAACATGGTAATGGCGCAAAGATGCATTTCCTACGAACTTGCAGTTCTAATTTCAAGATGGACGATGTTGGCGATGAAAAGACCTTTTGTGCGCGGGTCGCAACAAACATGAAAATGCAGCTACCAATCACATGCTTTTGAAGCTACTTGGATATGGTATGTGCTACTGGGTTTGAACATCTGCACCTCGTTCTAAGGCCAACAGGAAGTCGTTGTTCCGTTGTAGCTCTCTCATGAACTCCTCGTTCTGCAGGAACAACGCGATGCGCTCATCTTCCAGGTACTGCCTGAGTTTGGCAGCCCCGGCCACTCTGCTTCCCCCAGCACCTGTAGCACTGGCCCCCCCACTCGGTTGGCTTGTGGAGGCTTGAGAGCTCCTCTATGGGAACAGTGCAAAGACAAACAGGTGAATGATATGACTAAAGCAAAAATCTGTTGTATTTTTAAAAATGTTATTTTTAGATCTGCTACATAAAACACACATTTGTTGTCTGGCTCGAAGGGAACAACTTCCTGTGTAAAGCACGCACACGCGGCTGTATGTGTAGATGTCATGCTGGGATACACTTTGATGACTGCATATTAGATTTCTGCTGTTCTAGACCAAATATTACCAATCGTAGCAAAAAAATGTGGCTTTAATAAATAGATGAATACAAATCGCTGTACAGGGCCATTGGTTGAAAGACAACCAATCTCAACATCTTGCAACCAGATATTCTCCTGTGCGACAAGGCAGTGTGCAGATTGAAAACATGGACAGCCATAGATAGACATTCATGACAAGTTTTTTTTCCATATGGTCAATATGGGCAGCTGCCCAGGTTGGCATTTGGGTGGGGGGGTGTTGTTTAAAAGATTATACACAAATAAGGCCGCAATGGTGTCTCCTCTTTCGTTCCATCTCTGTGGAAAAGTGCAACGATTGCCCCCCTTCCAAAAAAGCCTGTACCCCGAGAAAATAACGATTAGACCTGTAGACTTGACTTCGATTGTAGTCAAGTGTTTTGAAAAAATAATAGTAACTTACATGGACAGTTGGAGAATTGTCAAGTTTGCCTATAGAGACAATCGTGGCACTGATAATGCAATTATTACGACAACACACTCCATTCTGCAACACCTTGAAGATCCTAAAGCTTATGCTAGATTTTTTAAATTGATTTCAGCTCTGCCTTTAACACTGTGCAGCCAAGCATACTGCTCAGCAAACTAAAGATGTTTGTTAACCTGTATATCATCAGATGGTACCACTCTTTTTTAACCAACAGGAGCCAACAGCTTAGAGTGAAACAGACAACCTCTCAGCTCAAAACTATTCGTACGGGAGTCCCTCAAGGCTGCGTGAGTTCCCCACCTCTGTTTACAATGTATACTAATAACTGCATTAGCAGCCACCCTAGTGTGTCCTTCATAAAGTTTTCAGACGACACTGCCATTCTGGGTCTTATGGATAACGAGACTGACACATCTGTGTACAAGCACCAGGTTGATGACTTCGTGCAGTTTTGTAAGGGCCATTACCGCACCGTTAACACCCAAAAAACTGACCCCAGTAAGGTGGGAGACCACATTCCCCTGCGTATACACAACATTGATATCTCTAAGGTCCATTCATACAAATATCTAGGTGTACATATTGAGAGCAACTTGGCTTGGAATCTCCAGGCCCGCAGCTGCACCCGAGGTGCATTTAGTCTCCCAAACGGCCGATGCCATTTTTGACCGGCGGTACCATTGCCGAACGTTTCCGATCGCGTTCGGGAGGTTTCAAATAATTTCATTCGCCAAGGTTGTCTGCTCCCCATCTTTGCATCAGCTTGTATAGCGCAGCGGTAACGCACTTTACGTCTTTTTTCCAACCTGCAAATTCGCAGGTTTGCGATCTCCGAGTGATTCTATTTTTAGTTTCTTTCTTTTCATACAGGTTTTAGTGGACAGCTAATGAGTGTGCATGTTTCAGATTCAAATGGATGTACATTGAGTTTTCATTATGAAAGCAGGGGTGGTCTGTAAGAAGGGAATGTTAAATAGTGAGAACTAGCTGTAAAAATGTAAAACTGCAGATTTACAAGTTAAAACAATGGCTTCCATTTTATTTACTCTACAACCAATAAGTATTCTTCTATTGATTTCCCATTAAAAATATTCAGAAAGAGCAACAGGTACAAGAGAGTTATCTTGAAATATAGTAAATTATGATTCTTCTTAAGAAATGTATAACAAAGTGTACAATAGTTGGATTACTTTCTGACACAAAGTAATTATAATTACCTTGAATGAATGCATTCTTTTTCTATGTAAAACAACGAGTAAACAAATGTGTAAATAGTAAAGCTGGCCAAATTATCACGTTTTTAACGCGTTAATCCTGGTGAGCCAGTGCCAACGAATTGTCCACACATCGCACGCTGAGCGTGTGTCTGTGTTTCCCCCGAACCAGCACGTAAACTATGAGACATGCGCCTCTACCTCCCTCTACCATCCGCGGTGGATAGTCGGCTTGCTCGGCTTCTTCCCGGTGTGCATGCGCCATCCATTCAGACAACATATATATCATCTGATGCGCCGATTTGCCTGAGATATGAAACTTTGTGTTACGTACGAGTCCAGTCATTAGCACACCATCGCTCGTTCAGCCCGCCGCGAGTCTCAGTCTCTCTCATCTATATTAAATTGAATATAGAAACTTTAAAACATCATGTGATGTGATTTTGAAATTACATTTTTCATAAGGCAACCTCACTTTTTCATTGCCTAACTATAACTTGCATTGTCACTAGTTTGTCAAAACAATTTTAGTTACTGCTTTTCATAAATGAATACCTAAAATGAAAATTAATTCCTATTATGCACAATTAAGTTCAGCCCCTTATTTAATTTTTCTGTTATAAAAACAAAAAAACAAAATGAGTTTGCCCTTTAGCGACTGTTATTGGTGCACATTCTGCTAAATAAAAGCCTTAACTTCCTTATATTCCTCTTCACTTCCCCATGACACATCATCTACAAAACAATCTCTATACATAATAATTTCAAGCAAGAAAAAGTGCTTAATCACACGATTAACTACAGAAATTATGCGATTAATCGCGATTAAAATTTTGAATCGATGGCCAGCACTAGTAAATAGTAATACCGATAACTTGATGTGCTCCAGCTGCTGGGGCAGGATGCGGAGGAAGTCATCTGGGAGGTTGCCGAGGAGAGGAGGGTTCCAGTGGCGGGGCGCCCCCTGGTGGCTAGGAGCTGGAGGTGGCTTGGTCTCAGGTCTACCAGACGTCAAAAGTGAAGTCACACTTTCAGAATGGGGAATAAAAGAAATGATAGAAAGCACATATCCTCTTCTTTACATTATAAATTGGTGTTTAACTAGAATTTACACACTCATGGCAGACCGTGAAACCTCACTGCAAATATCTTGGTGGGAAATGTTTGTTGCACTAATTGCGTTGTTTCATTGTAGCTTCTGTTTTTTTCTTCAAGTAACTAGTAAACAAACATAATATTCTAACACAACAGTACTCGAACATTTCGTACCGAAATAACTAGAGCTACTATCTGGAGCATTAAATATTCCATAAAATTAAGTTACCTGTGTTTTAATAATGAATCAATCACTTGAAGGATTTAATTGAATATTTTTGTTAAGTTCCTTATGTAAACTGTAGTTTAAAGCTAATAAATTAAAACTAGCCATCTTTTTAATGGAGTGGCTGGCACTCAGCAGCGGACTAAAGCACTTTGCTTAGTTACTTCTGAAATGGAATAGTTAGAGTAGTCGTTACCACTAGTCGGATAATATTTTACAAGTAACTGTGTTAGCACAGGTTGTGACAGTAGAATATCAGGAGTGCCATTTTGAATGTACTTCAAAAATGTAACCTCACTGGCCATTTCACGCTGAACATTACTGTAAATCTGTAATGAAACGTTGAAACAGCATCTTGTGGGTCCCTGATTGGTATTTCACCACTTGTCCATCCTGTCAGCAGATGAACGTCCACGCATGTTGATGTCTGTGACGTCTGTATGAAGACAATATGTCCAAAGCAGGGAAACTTACTGAACTGATGTTTTATAAAACAATATTTCACAGCTTGCCCTTGAAGGTCCACCAAATATTCTTCACAAATGATATTTGAACACAAAATATGTCTCTTGGCTCCTATGGTAGTAAGTACAGCATATGCCTGCACTACATGTATGCGGAACTGAACGAGCACTGGAACGCCTGAAAAACACAGATGTCTGACTTCTTTAATGAAAACGAAAGAATGCTGCAACTAACGATTATTCTGATCATCGATTAATTGTCAATTCTTACTGACGATTAATCGTTTTTTTCAATTAAAATCTGATTGATTATCAGTGTGAATTATTATACAAAATTTGCAATATTAAGATTGCAAACTTTGCTGTTTTGCTATCTCCACTCATTGGCAAGTTAGCTTACAACACATGTTGTCTTATTACGTGTTGTCTTATTTATTGTATTAGGGCCATAAGACTGGAAATGGTGACCTGCATTGGGATTTGGGAACAACAAATATTCAACACGTTTGAATGCAAGTTAGGCCATAGAATGAAATGATTAATCGATTATCAAATTAGTTGGCCATTATTTAAATAATCGATTATCATCAATTAAATCGATTAATCGTTTGCAGCTCTATTAAAACAGCAACGTACAGCAAATATTGTTGTGCTCCTGGTGTGAGATACATGCATCTATGTCCTACAAAAACATGATTAGTGTCTAAGTTTTAAAACATAATTTCCAAAGGGTAAACTGGTATGAGTTATTGTATCCCCAAAACGCAAAGCATTGGGGGTGTAATGGTTTTGCGTTAGCTGCCACCACGCCAGATCCCTCATGTTAATAATAACTTTTCAACCGATGGATGGATTTGTCCCAGATTCAGTGTGTTGCTGTAGGGTAGCTTACGAGCTTCATGAACTGATTATATTTTAGAGGTCGACACTTTCAAGACGGCTGAATTCAAGATTTTTGTATTTTCCATAACTTTTGACCGGGTGGACGGATTTGCCCCACACTTTTGCGTTGTTTTCAAGGATATTTTACACCTATTTATGGTGTGTGTTTTTTAAGCTGGAGTGAGCTGTGTTGTTATGGTGTGTTCTTACAGCTGTGGTGAGCTCTGAAACAGCCCGTACGAGGGAGGAGAGTACACGGGAGGAGGCTCCTCATCTGAGCTGTCGGGCTCCAGGGTTCTCTCTAGGATCTGGAAAGGATTAGCAAATAGCGGTCATTACTCCATTCCTTGAAGGTGGAATTCTTCATAGTGCAGTGAGTCACTAAGTGGTATCCAGAACATCTTAAATTACTAGTGCGTTTTGCCATCTGAATGCCTGCTGTGTATTTTAGACTTCCTTTACATGGAAACAAGCTACGTGGAAGACAACAAAGGCCTGCCAAATTCCATTATTTCATGTGTTCTTTTGATGAAAATGCAATTTATTAGTCAGGTCGCGACCTGGCGCATGTCAAATGTTCTGTACAAATTATAACATTAAAGTATAATAAAAATAATATGAAAATGTGTTTTCATAAGATTGACCATTTCAGAAATCTCTTCTTTAGCAATTTACCTTTTCCTCTATAGAAGCCAGTGGCAACGGGTTAAAGATGTGTTAGCCTGTACAACAAACTGAATCATGCGGTGTAGGCACAATATACAATATGCTCAACACCCAGTACTGTCCGCTTCATAATAGATATCTCATATCAGGGCTTTGAACCGGTTCAAGGAACGAAAACCGGGAACTTTTAGTATTTTCCAGGGAACAGAAACGAAACATTAATATTTTTTATGTTCCGGAACAGGAACACTTAGTTAAAAATAATGGTAACCGGTTAATAATGGTTTTATTTTGTTCCTAAAAGGAGTGTTCTTTGGGATAACTTCAGAAATAAAACAAGAGTATTGATGATAAAATCTACGATGCAGCAGTGAAGTAGGAATCGTTGCGGGACTCTCTGTAGCGTGTTGTTGTGGGTTTGCCCCGACACGCAACGAGACCTCGGCTGTAGAGCGCTACCAGCAGGCCTCTGTAGCGAGTCACTTTGGGTTCGCCACAACAAACATTACATAGCATTAAACAGCTGAAAGGAACGAAATTAACCGTTCCGGGAACAATATTTTTTTGTTCTAAGCGGTTCAGGAACGTCAATTTATTGGTGGAGCACATAACCGGAAACGTTATAATTCTGTTTCTGTTCGGAACGAAACGCTTGGGAAAAAATACTGGTTCAAAGCCCTGTCTCATATGATACCCTACAATGATATGTACTTTAGTATCATACCACTGATTGGAACCTTTTATAAAATTAATTGGACATTTGGACATGAGCGAGCACATGATCGTCTGGGAGTTGCATCTAGGCCATTGCCTTCACAAAGATGGTGGCCGTGTCCCAAATCTCTCACTCATTCACTACTTTTTAACCATCACATGGTGCATGCGAGAGATGCGGTGCTGCACATATATCACATCATTGGCTGGACATACATTTTATGTTCAAAATCTACTTTGAGTCGAGTTGGATACATCTATTGTATGGTTGTTATGTGACATTCTTAATGAATATAAAATTAGTAATCATATAACAATTACAGAAATAACAAATTATAACCATTTAGGGAACACCACGCAACCACAATGTAGTCCACCATGTAGTGAGTAGAATGATTTCGGACACGACTGGCCCTCGTAACTCTAGCCACAGTCCAAATACCACATCAAACTCAGGCCAGACGCTTGTGACCAAACGCTTATATTCTATGTATAATATTATCGTGGTACGAGAAACTGACATGGATAGAGAATACCCAATGAGGCGCCTGCTTCCCGTCTCTGATGTCTCCGTCTGTCTCTTTGCCTCACCTCTCTTCGTTTCCCTCTTCTGCCATAAACTGACCTAAGCCAGTCATTGAAGTATAGATCTTCTAGCCAGAGCTCTGAGAATTTGTCCACTACGCTGTGCTCAAATTTAGTTAGTGTTTAGTTAACGCCACCCACACGCACACGACACCAGAGTCCTTGCCGCTACATGAAAATACATTTGGCCAAATGTAGTAATTTATGGAGAGAAGGACTACATGTTAGTTAAACAAATGAGGGAAGCGATCTCACACAGCTGCGTGTGTGTTGACACCAAGGGCAAGAAGTATATCATTTTATAGACTTCTTCCGGAAGATTAATAAATAAATAAAAGAATGATTTACAAGAATTTCACTGCCTTCATCCTAGCCTGGTGAGCCAGAACCAACGCATCGACCATGCATCGCACATCACTAGACGCTTGCATTGTGTCTGGTAAAACCAGGGTCAGAAAATGTAAACAAAAAAAAATGTGTCAATCAAATCGTGTTATCCAGTCACAGCGCAGTAGGTGGGACAAGCGGCGTGGAGGCGTGACAACCACACTCCGCCCACGTCTTGTGTAACCCGTACATCCGCGCTGATTGGCTGATTGAATGCGTACCGACGGCGTGCCCGATTTTCCCAGACCCAACGCAAGCGCTTAGCGATGTGCGATGCGTGGACGAAGCGTTGATTCTGGCTCGCCAGGCTACAGTCATCGTAGGCGAGTTGGGCTTTTTGCACGTCAACGTGTTTTTTATTTTTATTTATAACTAATATTAACTTATGCTCTACATTAACATCTAACCGACTTTCTCATTCTCATTTACCATTTCTCTTAGTCCTTCTAGAAGGCGGAGAATGTTACAACCATAAATCTGAGTCCCAGATGGACATCAATCTATGGTAATTGACAGACTGCTTCTCTTGTCTGATCAGACAACAGAATCAGAGCCGGCACAGAAAGGTGTCTGATTAAAATATATTTATAGAATTAGGTTCAAACTAACAGAGGACTGGTGCTCTCCTCAGCAATTGGACACCAATTTATTTGATATTCATTGTTTCATAATCATTGTCCCTCGTTGTATGTAACTGTTTCACAGGCTGACAGGGCGAACACAGAACGCCTATGGAATGATGTGCCGACCTCAGCTGGAATGCTGTCATAGGAGTCCGAGCTGTCATCTGAACAGTTGCCGTCCAGACTCATCTGCAGCAGCTGGTCGATGGTAGCATCCACCGCACCGTTGTTGGAGCGTAGAACACACTCAATGACCTGAGGAGTGCAATAGACGAATCACAGCCATACAAGGACTGGAAAAGGATTCTAAATTCTAATTAATATACTATCTGTCATTTCGTGACACAGGTCTACCTGCCAATAGAGATTACACAGGCCAGCGAGAAATAGTGTGTTTTTAAGACATTTTCGAACTGGGGGGGGACAGGGCCTGTCTTATGGGCAGGGGCAGCTTGTTTCAAAGTTGTGGAACTGCAGGGGCGAATGCTCTGTATTCTATATGTACATCCTCTATATATCCATTCCCTATTTAACATTACAAACCTGCGTGAGCTTGGATCGCAGTTTGAAAACACTGTCAATGTCATATCCCACTTTCTGCATTTGGAGACTTGCGGGGATGCAGGTCGTTTAGATGCTGGCCTCGAGTTTGGCCGATTTCTGCTCGCTCGAAGCTCCCACTGGGACACTTTAGCAGGCCGGGCATCGCATCAACGCCCTCTACACGTCTCCATCCCAACTATTCTGAACTATGTATTCCATTGTTGTAAAGTAACAAAGTATTGATGATGACAATTATCATGCACCATGCCATATAGTTGTATGCAATGGTTTAGAATTGCCTCAATTCCAAGATTTTCCTAAATAAATAATTGGCTGTTCGGTTCAGCAATTTCAGTTGAGTATTTAGCAAACACTGTGATATTTGAAAAGTGGAACCACATTTATAGGATGTTTTTGGACAAAAGTACTATCCAGAAGCTTAGCCATCCAGAAAAATAAATGTATTCAAACTCCATGTTTCTATATGCTGCAGCTCATATGTGAACGCATATTTCCTATCAGACCTTTCCCCAGGAACCTCTCTTCCCCAAGTCGTACCTTATCAAACGGCTCCTCTGCACAACTGGCTTTCTATATACAGAGAATAAGGAACAAATGATGACTCTTCTTCACTTAGCCTGTATCAAGTCTCTCCCTCGCATTAACTGCTAACCAGACTTGAGATCCTAACTTTTCTTCTTGTTGTTTCACCATGTGATAATGATCCTGTGCTGTGATTTGTCAACTGCCCGTCTTTGAATGGGCAGCACGGTGGCGCAGTGGTTAGCATTGCTCCCTCACAGCTAGAAGGCCCTGGGTTCGAATTCCAACCAGGACAGGTCCTTTCTGTGTGGAGTTTACATGTTCTCCTCGTGTCTGCGTGGGTTTCCTCCGGGCACTCCGGTTTCCCCCACCACCAAAAACATAACATGTTCTAGTTAACCTGCTCCAGTCAGTGCCCCTCGCCAAGGTACTGGCTCAGAATCTGGAGTTCGCTCCCGGGCGCTACACCACCTCTGCCCACCGCTCCTCAGGGATGGGTTGAATGCGGAGGAAGAATTTCACTGTACATGTCTGTATGTGTGACGAAATAAAGTATCTTAGTTATCCTGAATTTCAATATCTGCATGTACAAGCCCATTATTGAATCAGAACGGTTTGGAGCGTATCTACAACCCGAGTCATGTCTCCTTATTTTTCTACTTGCCTTTGTTCAAGATGCATTGACAATTGACATCCCGCAATATCTTCTTCAACTAGGAAGATGCGATTGTGATTCAATATCAAAATATTGCCACTCAGAATGTTCACACTGTACTCATGACATTGTAATCACCTCATAGTCCATGCTGGGGAACATGGTTCTGAAGTCCACCATGGCCTGCTTGAACTCCAGCCGCCGGATCTGGCGATTAGGACGGCTGTTGTTGAGTTGCTCAGAGCCAGCATTGGGGCCGGAGCCTCCACCATCAGGTCCGCCATTCCTAGAGGCTCCGTTGCTGTTTCGTCTGAACAGACTCGTCATGTCCACGTCTGGTCGGTCGACTTGAGTTAACTTGCAAAGTTTCTATGCCACAGCCCAATGTCTATCCACTGAGCCAGTCTTCACTGATCTCATTGGCAGAAAACTCCTGTATTCATTTGGTGGCAGTAAACAATACAATTATTGTATTCTAAAGTCTAACTTAATCCAAAATATGTACATGTGTTTTTGGCAAATCATATTTTTTGAGCCACTTTAAGAATACTGTCCATGATGAGCAACTCGCATCACCACAGTCACCACATCATTCTGCAGTTTTGCGAAAAATTGGCCTTTCAACAGCAACTTGGTCCTAAACTAAACTATGAAGAGCAATAGCTCTTAATCACCAAGTTTGCGTTGCTTCTTCCCAGATAATTGCTTCATACATCAGAAAATGTCCATCGTCATAATTGCTGACCCCTGGCTGTGTAGAGGTTCATGCTGACCAGACGGAGGGCACACGAAGGGCCTGAAGGAGACAGAGAACCGGGGAAAGAAACAAATACCAATTGTAAACTGTAAACCGGGAAACAAATACCAATTGTCAATTGTAAACCGGGAACAGACAATTGTTTAATTAATTTTATTTTGTTGGACAAGTGAGACGTTCAAAATGTTAACAAAAAGAGGTATTTGACGATGTTTGTATTATGTTTCAATGTATAAAAAATTAAAATGTCCAGCCCCGCGACATCACCCAAAAGGTGTTGGCAGGAGAATAGAAGTCTATCCGTGCAAAAATCTATTTGATAGCGTTTTACGGACACACACACTCATACTTGTTGAATGGAAGATTGTGTGTAGCTACTGACCATAGCACATAGTTGTGTACTTTAATGCAAGTACTGTTTTACTTTTTGTGTTGATTGTTGAATTTTATAATGTAATTTTGACGGCGGCAAACTCTAGAGTCCGAAATCCTGATTGTTGCCGTTGAGTGAGTGCACTCTCTTTTGACTTGTCCACCGACAATAAAAAGGAGCTTATGTTAGAGGCTGGTTCCCTTATTTCCACTACCTCAACAGTCTACACTAAATATATTAAAGCAAATATGAAGGCAAATGCGAAATGGAAAACGACAGTGTTTTCAAATATTACACTATATTGTGCAAGTGAGAAGACCACAATTTCGTTTACAAAAGAGAAATTAGAATTCTGTTTTTATGAAATGCATTGTGCAAACGCAAAATAAAAACACCAACACTGCTTCAGAAAGGGAACATCGTTCGGTCCAGTGACTGATAGTCACATGACCAATATAAGCCCGGCCATTGGTCGGTCATGGTCACAGGGCTACATGTTGATAGCTAACAATAAAGTGATTCTGTCATCCTTAGCAGCTACTACGATATATCAACCTACTAAACATTATTGTATACATTATAGCATTAGAGCATAACACGCATGGCACTGCTAAGTGTAGCGGCGTATATGCAACACAAGTACGTAACACACGCACGCGCACACACGCTAAAAACAAAAAAGGAAAACAATAACGTAGAGTGCTAAAGGCCGCAGCTCCCCAAACCACCTACGCGCGCCCTGGTTTTAAGTCACACGGACGCGGCGCCGCAGATTGCACACAGTGTGGCCGTTTTTCGCCGCAGCGCGATCTCTTAAACACGGTGTCTGAACGGTGATCGCTGCCAGCAGTGGAACCACTACAGCTGTGCTCCCCCGTGACGTCATAGAATAGCATTCTCTTCAATGTTTTCCTCCTCGGCGATGGCAGAAACAACGGTGCGACACGCCGAGGGGTCACTCAGAGCGACAGCGCTGCTCCAGCCTGACATGACCATGCGTTACCTCCGCCGCACAATTAACTTTTTTTTGTTTTTAATACACGCAGTGTCCCGCAGAAAAACTACAACGCACCTCTTCTACTACAATACTTACGTGGTGCAGACGAACGGTCTTTTCTTCTCCGAGGAGTCGACGTCTTCCGCCGTGTCTCTCCGGCTGCTCGTCCCGTCAATGTTGCTATTGTGTATTTCGGTCTTTTATTGAACCGTCTGCTCATTTACTATCGTGTCGCACAAGCGACATTCGCTCACTAGGGGGCGGGCTCGGAGCCGCCAGCCCGCCCCCTAGCGACTGGTACAAAATAAATGCATCCAGACCTTAGTCGAAAATCTTGTCATGTTTGCAGCCACTTTCCACCAGGGGCGATTTCTTTAAGACTGCAAGGGAAGCCCAGCTTCCCCTAACATATCAGAAAAATAAATGGTCAAATTTACTGTGTCTGTTGTGTGTTTATGTCATTGACTAAATGTGTGCTACAATGCGCTATTTATTTGATTTTTATCACTAACTGATACAACTTTATTCCCGTTTTAAAATCATTCTCTCCGTAGCGCTCTGTGTCAGCGCTGGAGGAGTGGGTTGTAAACCAGCTCAGCTGAACACATACGGTGAAATGCATACATGATATGCTTTGACACGCCCCCGG
>OMKY01057285.1:0-12103 GCA_900302395.1 Bregmaceros cantori | reverse complement strand
GCCGACAGCAACTTAAGGTTGTATGCTCCCTATCGTTGCTTCAGTTTGTATAGCGCAGTGGTAACATACCTAACTTTAACAACAACGCTGTTACAAATGGCGCTTTGGCGCCATTTATTATTGCCTGGGACTTGCGGCTAGAGGGCGCTAGGTCCTTAAGGCGCTGGGTGCCGTCTCAGGCGGAAGCCACGAAGAAGTATTGCTAATGCTAACCAGTAGCACCCGTGACTTCCACTATTTAACCAGCAGACTTTCTCACGTCGGTCTGCTGGCATTGACTTGGATTGCGAGAGGCTGAGTATTTTTGTAACTTGCCTTTAGTTATATTACTCCGCCTCTTCCCCATGCGGTTATGGGTTTTGGCTGGCAGACGGGAGTCTATGTTTTAATTCGATCTTTCACTCCCGTCTGTTCGTGCGTAGCTTCTCTAACAGGCAACCCATTACTTGCGACTCAAACCTTCCATAGTCCCTTCGGGGCCAGTAACCATTAAACGCACTCGGCGAGTCCTGGCCATCTCGAGCCATGGATTTACTCATTTGAATTCCATCTGGTGTATATAAGGCTTACTGGTTCCCATAGAGTCGCATTTGCGGTTGTCTATTTAGAGATAAATCCCTCGTGAGTCCAATTCCCACTCACGATTATTCGGCCAGTATCTCTGGCGTATTCTGAGAGTCCCGCTATACTCTCCTTGGGCCTAATGCCCAGTTGGCATTGTATCCAGTTACACCAAGCACGCACCGTTAACATGCACCCACACATCCCAACTCCTGTCTTGCATGTTCTATGGTTGTTGTAGAGCAACTACCACCGAAATTCATAACAAACGCCCCAACTTCGAATCCCGGCATGAGCACTTCTTTGCGTCTTTTAATTTTAGGTTAGACTAGGTTTAGGCGCCGTTTTTCCATCTCTGAGTGCTTCTAGTTATTTAATGATACCATTCTGCTTTCAACACAGCCCCCTGGGGCTGTATGATTATAAAAAATATAGATTTTATATTCGAAATATTGAATTCTAAAATTGATTCAAATTTTTTGGGAAAATGTCATCAAAGAATGTCATCATTCAAACTATTTTCCTTTCAGGTTTTGCAAATTCTACTTTGCTACAAAAAGTGACACAGAGACCTACAATATTTCATTGTTCATGCAAAGTTGTTGCAGTTCATAAGCAAACCAGCTAAAGTGTACATCTATCAAAAGAAAAGCACTTAATTGCCTTAATTACCATAGTCAACATCTTTTTTCTGTGTGTGTGTCTTTTTGTTCTCAATCTCCGAATGATCACATTTTGATTTCAAATCTACTAATCCGTAAATGTTGATTGTGAATTATAATAACATCAACGCATCAATGGTGCGATTATTACTGAATGTGCGACTTGTGCCCTGAGATGCAGCAGCAATTAAGATTTTTCATCCCAAGGACCCCCTTTCCCAGCCTTATGTAACTCGGGGACCCCTAAGAAAAAAAAAAATAATAATAATAATTATATATATATGTATATGTGTGTGTGTATATGTATCATTTTTTTTACATTTATCAGTGGTATATAGGAATATACTTCCCAGCATTTGGAATAATGTGAAAAACCGCATACTATATCTTTAAATTGGCCAACAAATGTTTATCTATTAATGACAACAAGGAAAGCCTTCAGTTAAAGGTTTTTTTTTTTACTCACGTAATATAAATATATAATTGTAAAGATAAAATATTGTTTCTTGTCATGCATGCTTAATAATAACAAATCCATAGTGTGAACTTAGATTACTTTCTTGGCCAACAAATGTTTATCTATTAATGACAACAAGGAAAGCCTTCAGTTAAAGGTTTTTTTTTTTACTAACGTAATATAAATATATAATTGTAAAGATAAAATATTGTTTCTTGTCATGCATGCTTAATAATAACAAATCCATAGTGTGAACTTAGATTACTTTCTTATTATTTTCTTACTTGACAAAATAAAGACTTAACTTGTTTTGGTTGTGTGGTTCCGCGGTGCTCAGAGGCAGAATTTGGTATTGTTTCTTTCAACTGTAATCCCATTAGGTTACTGACATTAAAAAGTAAGTAATCCGTTACGTTGTTAGATGGCTGATTGAGGCATATGGCGAATTGGATTGCTTTCCGTTATCGATAAAATAAAAATCAATTGGCCATAGGATTCATTCTTGTTTTGCAGAGAAATTCAGGGTTGCTCCGCGCACCAGCTGGCCGCGACCGCGTTGAGGTCTCCGCGCAACGGGCTTGTGTGTGTGTTGTATACGGATCCGTTGCGGGGGGAAGCTCGGTGTGATCCCGGCGTGGCGGCTGTCGGCGGCTTCGATCAGCGGTCGAGTCGCTGGGGATGAGACCCGCAGCAGACAAACGGCTGATCGTCCGTGTGACATGCCCTAGCGTGCGTGAGTGGTGTTGTCGGTGTCCGGTGCAGCGGTGGTAGCAGCGGCAGAAGTGCTGCACGACGTGTGTGTGTGTGTGTGTGTACACATATACAAACACAGTGACACACACACAGTGACACACACACGTGGAAGTTAGTTCAGCTATCGGATGCGTTAAAGTTCATCAGATGCGGGAAAGTGTATCGGACGTTTGAGGGGCTCGCGGACCCCCTGGTGGGGGCTCGCAGACCCCGGGAATAGCTATTCTAGAGAACAGAAGGTTTAATAATAAGCTGCCTTCATATGGTTGGATTTAATATGCAGCTGTGCTTAATATGAAGATTGCAGGGAAGCTAACTCCATGTGTATGGTAGCAAGGACTTCCTTTTTATGTTGGGAAACCCCGAGGAAGGAATCAAGTGTCATAATATAACGTTAAGATGCCTCCCAGTCCCTGCTGCCAGCACCATTTCGCCATTTTATTGATAGGGTTAGCAGCATACTGATGTCGGTGAGGGGAAGCACTGTCACAACAGCTGTGTGCATTGTGAGATTAAGTCACAGGCACAAGACTGTATGGCAAGGCTATTAAACTACTTTGCTCAGAGGGCCGCCTTGTCAGAAGCCCAATGGGCTATGTGACAGGTAGCAAATTATTATTTCAGGTATCCGGTGACTGTAATTAGCATTATTTAAAAAGTTAACTTTTCCTTTTTGCTGCAAGCGTGCCTGTTGACATATTCATGACTGATGCATCGGTGTAGAGTGGTAAAATTAGCGAATGTTGAAAATGTGAACTTTGAACAGTCAAACAAGCAAGAACAGTCATCATGCAACCAAGACATCTGTATATGAAACATTTTAATAATTCTGTAATCATTTAATTATTTGAAATGTTTGGTAGTGGTGAGAGTGAGTGACATTTCTCAACGTTTTGCCACGTCCGGTCGCATGCAAGAGAATGCGACGTTGTTTACACAAAGGACACACGGCACATAGCAAACTATTATTTGAGACATCTTTAATTGTAATTACCTTTTCTTTTTTTAACGTTTAACCATTTTAACTTTTAACCACTTTAACAGTCAAATGAACCAGATGCAAATGCATGCATGGTATATGTAACGAGGGTGAAATGTAATCGAGTGTATATACACAATGATCGCTTCGACGGTAATTGGTCGTACAGCCGATTACCGTAGGGCAACCAACTGTTTATATACACTGTGATTAATCGATTCGTGGTTTGGCCTATTCTTTGCTCGAACTACGCTGCTGAATATATGTTGTTCCCAGTGCAATTTTTCCAGTGTCAAGGCCCCAATACAATAAAGACAACACGTAAGCTTGCGTGAAAGGCCAATATGTTATAATTTAGCCTGCAAGAGTAGGTTCTTTAATGCTATTACTATAAAATGGAGATGGCAAAACAGCAAAACGTTTGTAATATTAACATTGCAAACTTTTAATAATGTTTCATAATCTTAATTCATGCTAATAATTGTTGCGATTTTTAAAGAAAAAAATGAACTGATTAATCGCTTTATTCACCAGTAAAAATGGCTGATTAATTGATGATCAAAATAATTAGTTGAAAAATTAAGTTAGTTGCAGCCCTATAGACTTTATTTCAGAACAAGAAGGGTGAGGGATTGTAAAATGTGATTGAAACCTTCACTGCCTGTTCTTGCTTTAAATTGCGGACATCTGGGTGAAATACAGCAGTTTTGCTAATCCTGTTAAACCCTTGAATAAAATTAATTAATTCATTTGTATATGAAACATTTCAATGGCTCTGTTTGCGCCTGGTTGAGAATGCGACACTGTTTCGATAGAAGCTCGGCAGTCTGCATGACGTGGTTTTGCGTGGGCCTCCGCTGGCATCTCGGTAGTTTCTTCATGACATCAGAGTCAGTCGTAATGACTGAGGTTCAAGCATGTATTAGTCACAGGGCAGGCTATGGCTCACTATAAAGAATGAATGCCACAATCCTCCCAAATCTCACTGAATAATCCACTGTCATTCTTACTGTTTTTTTAAATTATTTTTTCATTTAGTTATTTGGCGCAAGCAACATTTTCTCATTCACAAGAGACTGGGGATGAGCGGACGTGCTGTAAATGACCTTGACGGGAAGCGATCTCATGGCACTGTGTGTGCTGTGATCTCTCTCTGGCCTCCTTCAGTCAGAGTTGACTATGAATATGCGTCCTGGTTAGTGTTAGTGGTGCAGCGGCGTTTGTGGCTGTAGAGACCTATTCTTGACAGACACTGCCAATTGCAAAAGTCATAGGTGAAGTCAGTGTTCTGTGAGCAGTCCTTGTTTGCTTTCCTCTTCCCCCGTATGTCCCTAGCTGAGTCTCTCTGCTTTTTTCACCTGCCTCCAGGTGTTGGGAAAGGGTCAATCTGCATCGTGGGCGTTCAGCAGCAATGGTCTCCCAGTTTTGGACATCCATTTCAAGTTCTTTCATGTCCTTTTTGACAACGTCCTTAAAGCGTTGCTTGGGTCGTCCAGTGATTATTAATATTATAAATATTGACATTCATTTTATAAGATACATGTCACAATAGTCACAGATCATTTGACCAAAATACAAAACGGTTGGTCAAAATGTATTAATATTTCGTAGTTCGATAAAACGGCGAGGTTTCACCACGCCGAATTTTCACTCGCGGGGTGAAACCAACGCTAGCCAGAAAGAGTTGCACGTCGACTCTTTGCATTGCTATGCTGAACAACATAATCGCATGTCTTGGGACATTGGGGTGAACATGGGATGCCATCTTAGAACGCTGGCTTTCTACGGGGAATTTTACACACATACACACACGCACGCACGAATATTTACACACACACGTAGGTACGTATATACGCACACACATATTCACACACACAAGCATGCATATACGCACACGCACACAAACACACACGCATATTAACACACACAGACACACGCACGCATATAGACACACACAAGCACATACACACATCCATGATGCATTTCATTCATTCAACAATGGAGCGCGCATGGATCTGCTCTGCCATGGTTGGAACGGTCCCTTGTCAATCACTGAACACACACACACACCCCTTGTCGAGCGATATCGCGCGAAAAAAAACGAATTTTAAGTTATCTCCAGCGACACGACACCCAGCGATCGCGTCGAGCGATATCGCTCGACATCGCTGGCAATGGAGCACCCTCCGTTGATTAAGATGCAGTTTATTTCAGTGTCGCTGGGGGTCGCTGCGATATCGCTCGCGATGGAAATTGGGGGTCAGACACAAGCCTTGTACACGGACATCTTTGTGGAGGTGACGACCAGTTTGAAAATGGATGTGCTAGATCTAAATTGTCAATTAATGCGCTGTCTCTGAAAATGGCGTTGCTGTTGGGATTGTAATGGACTGTATGGACTGAAAACAATACATTAATGATGAATTAAGCTATTAGCAGTGGCTCAGTGCGGCGAGGATTGAAGGGCTCGCAGTGATACATTTTGTAAAATGTAATTATAATCGTCTCTGTTGATTGTGTAGACAAGGCTGCCGAGCGCAGCCACCATTAATAGCTTTTCAACCACGGCTCGAGAGCTTACATTCAGATGACTGACTCTGCATCACAGCCAATTCCAGGGGTGGCAAGTAACAAAGTACAAATACTTAAGTACTGTACTTTAGTAGTTTTTCAATGTATCCATACTTTTAGAAGTACATTTTTCTCTGATGACATTTTACTTGTGCTGGGTAGATTTTTAACAAAAATATCTGTATTTCTACTCCTTACTTTTCCCAAAACAGGCTCGTTCCTTTTTTTGTGCACCAATGGTAGGTGGTAGGGATAGAGTGTGAATGAGCTAGTAGGGGGCGGTAATGCCAACAAATGTTAATATCAATGTTCGGCAGTGGGATTTATGAACCTTAAGTGAAGAAAATTGAGCTAGGATTTCAGTGTATTCAAAGATTGTAAAACTGGCATTGAAAATGAAAAATGTGAGTAATTTTTAGAGCTTGCAGTTTTTCATTTCAAAAATACTTTTTGAGTATGTTTCTGAGCCTCTACTTTTAACCCTGCTTGAGAAGATATTTGGATGAGTACTTTGTAGTCGTACTCAAGTTGTTTTTTCAAGTTATTTTACTCTTACTTAAGTAAGAAATTTGGGTATCTCTGGCCGATTCTGATTTGGGATACCAAAGGCTTGGATAGACAATGCATGTTGTATCTCTCCAGTGGCGCACGCCGCTGGAATCACATTGTCTTAATTTCCCTGGGAAAATAAGTCGGAGCTCGGCCGAGGCGTGGGGACGTACGCACAATAGCGAGCGACGCTCGGCCAACAATAACAATAGTTTGTTTGGTATTGCCAACTCCTGTGTTGAGATAGTTTGCTTTTTGTATGTACTGAGATCATGGCTGTGTCCGAAATCATTCCCTATCCCCTACTCCCTATATAGAGCACTCACTTATAGTGCACTCAACAGCAACGACCGAGATTTCGGACACTAGTTGGCCCTGTCAAGTTATTATGAAATATAATTATAAAAAATGTAATTATAAAATTCAACAATCATCAGAAAAAAGTCAGAAGTACTTACATTTATAACTATTTGACACGGTCAGTCGCTATTGACTCCCGTCGTGCCATATATTTTTTTTCTTTTTAAGTTTTGTTCATTTTTAAAACGTCTCGCAGTGCATTATGGGTTATATTGCTTACATCCGTACATCCGATGCTCCCTATTTTTTGCGGTGCATTGTGGGATACTTTCAGTGCACTATATGGGGTACATGGAGAATCCGGACACCCCTACAAAATAGCGTGTGCCCCATTATAGTGCACAATATGGGGGATAGGGAGCGATTTCGGACACAGTCCATACCAGTGTCCGCTTTCCAATGTGCTTTTTTCTACAATTTTGAAATCTTATTGGCTGTTCAAAAATGTGGTCACAGTGCGGACAGGATGCTATTACAGGGTTGTCTATGATAACTCAAAATAGGATTCACAATTCTAATGGTTTTTATTGATAAATACAGTATTTAGCTAATATTTTTAGTTTATACATGTAAATATTTCATTGCCTGCGTGCGTGGAAGCAGGCTATGTTTTTGGTCGCGTTGATTTGTCGCCAGAATAACTGAAAAAGTTGTGCATAGGTCTGCAAGAGATTTTGTAGTTGTTGGAAATGATCAATGGAAGAAGTGATTAAACTTTGGTGCATTTCTGTAGCCTATAAGTAACATAATCATGCTTACTGACGGTGGCGTCAATTGCAATTGCTCTACTCTACGAGCACTTGCATTGATAATGGGTTGCCACACATACTGCCAGCACTAAAAGTACTTTTTTTTTTTGTACCACTACGGCACAGGTTTGCAATCTCTGAGTGCTTCTAGTTACACATGCAATCCTTCTGTTTCCCACCAGAGGGCACATCAATCACATCAATTTTCCCTTTTATCTTTTTTTTTTCATAATGGCTTTTCTTTCATCTTTTTTCTTTTTATCCTTAGTTACTTGTGCTCTTCTTCTTTCCTTTTCCCTGGGGGTGTCCATCTGAGGGCCACTTTGGGGATTCGCTCTGGGGGCATTCGCAGTACGTGTCCAAGCCATTTTAGGCTTTACCTCCGAGACAATGTCTCGGCAGGCAGTCTTTAAGTAGAGATCGTGATTGGAAATCTTGTTGGGCCATAATATATGGCAGATCTTTCTCAGGCAGCCATTGTGGAAGGAGCCGATCTTGTTCATGTAACACTTGGTTATGCACTCAGACCCGTACAGTAGCACCGGCTTGACCGGGGTGTTATATAAACAGATCTTTGTTTTGAGACTGTAGGTGTTGGAATTCCGGATGTTATGGAGTCTTGCGTAGGTGCTGCGTTCTATCTCTTATTTTAAATGTATTTATTTTTTCATGTATTTCGGAGATGTAATGAGCAATTGGTCACCTTAAACGATTACTTTTATGAAGTAATCCTCTCAATCCTCCCATGTATGCTTGTGAACCTCTTGACTGTGTTTACCTGGAAATCTGGATTTGCCTGGGTTCTGCTGAGTCTGCCTTTTTCCTCCAACTAATCTCTGTAAATTCTACAATTAGTGATTCATTAAACATTCCACTAATTCCAGCTTGGCTTGCAGCCCTCCTGCTGCTGGTTTGTTAATATTACGCTGTCCTCCTTGGGTTATTAACATCTATCCCGTGGCTTGACCTTTCTTCTACGAGTATAATCCACCATGACTCCCCCGTGGGGCTCGCTGTGTGGAGCCCCGTGGTAATCGGTTACCGTCAGTTTCCATGCAAGGTTATATAATCAGGGGTTGATTAATGATACTGTACGGTGCCCTGCAGAAGGTTTTTATGTAGAGCGAGAGCATATTTTATATCGCGGAACTTTGCTATATTGGACGATATTGAACAACATTTTATGAAGTAAGTTATGCTAGGTTTTTAACATTGTATTCAAACGTTGTAAAACTAGCATTGAAAAAGTACATTTTATGTCCAATTTTAGTTTTTTGCTTTGTAAGTTATGCTTTCAAAAATACTTTTGAGTACATTTTAGAGAATGTACGTTTTACTTAAAAAAAATGTTTCTGAGCCTGTACTTTTTAACTCTACTCGAGTAGAGTTAAAAAAATGAAAATAAACGTTTTTAACCGGTTTTGTGGATTCATAATGTTCCGTTTCTGTTCCATAAGACATCTTTTTTCGTTGCTGTAAAATTCTGTTTGTTTTTGGTTTTTGTTCCTTGAACCGGTTCGGAGCCCTGACTCTCACTTAGGTAAGACTTTTGGTTACCTTTACCGTCTCTGACAGTAACTCACTCTATTTGAGTGAGCCAGAAATGAAGATGTGTAGGCGAAAAGGTTGGCTTTGTGCATGTGTTTCCGTGTGCCTTGCCTTGTCTCCACTCGGTATAAATAGCTTGATGAAAGTGCCGAGGACAGAATGATATGAACCTGTAATATTTTTTCCTTCTTCTTTCATCTTCATCTTCTACGAGCCGTGAGTTACATGAAAGGAGACATGACATTAATTTTTAACATTGTGTTTGCATTAGCATAGCTACACCAACATCAGTATGGCAGAGACAGAGGCCAACAGCAGGCCGCCTGATGTGCCTGAAGACATAATATAATAATATATCCCTAGGGAGCTGGACTCTTCCAATGCAGACTTGTGATTAAGTATTACTAATCAAAACTGCAGTTGCCGGGTGGAGCACAGTAGACTAGTTTACCCGCAAAATACACGGGACTGTGCTGCCCAGTAGCTCAGTTGGTTAGGCGGAGCGCTGGAAAGCACACATGTGCCTCAATGGTGCGGTGGGTCGGTGGTTCGAATCTCGCCACTGACGTATTTCCCGCATCTAGACAAAGGCACGGCAATAGTCAAAGACACAACATGTGCAATGTTTATAATGCCATTTCCTTTGGAATTACTTTGCAAAATATATGTTGTTATCGGAAGCAGGTTTGCCATTGTCAGTGGCTTCAATTCTATGCAACAATGGTGATTTCTTGTTTGTAACAAGCAACATCTGAAACAAAATCACACACATAGTGGTAAACAGCAGCAGCTCACTTAAACTACAACACGTTTATAGTGCATCTGTTGAGGTAAAGAACAGAATCTCAGTTAGCCTCAACCCTCAACAACACATTTCTAGTGCTTCTGGTGAGGTAAAGTTTGTTGAATAGCCTGTCCTACGCTGCTACGCACTAGAACATAGATTAAGTATATACGTTTTAGGGAATTCTAAATATTATTTATTCCGACATCAGCACCATTTTCACATTTATAGGCCTCCCCAAATCGGCAGACAAGCCGACTAGGGGAGGAGAACTCGCAGCACTGCGGACTCTACGGTAGACAGTGCCATTGACACGAATCGGGTGCGATGTCTATAACCCCTCCACCAACGACAACCCTCCCCAAGTTTGTTAGTTTTAAAATATACTAAGAAGTAGTTCAACATTGAGGGAACCTAAGCACTGCTTGCAGTTGTGTTGAAGCCCTTCATCGCTACTGAATGAAAAGTTTGATTCTGTTATTTTGTCTCGCTAATGATGTATTGTGAGTGTGTATTTGTATGACTAAGAGTAGGAAGTGGTTATTTCTTTTTATAGACCGACTATTTCTGAAGACGCTCATTAGCGATCTTGGAAGTGTTGCATCAGCGATGAAAATCTGGTCGGATGTCATAGTGCATAGTTTGTTAGTGTATGAGTTTGTGTGTGTGTGTGTGTGAGTGAGATACACTACAAAAAGGCTTCATAAGTTCTGTGTGTTTATGTATGTGATGTGTGTGTGCACAAAGCTTGGGCAGCATATCAATAATACTGTATGTTGTCATATCTCCAAATATTGACGGTAGGACTTTTAAAGGTTGTGTACGTTTTAAAGGAAAACACCACCAAAAGGTTGCCTTATTTGATTTTGTGTAACCAAATTACAGGACTTGAAAACAAAATTATTTTCCACGCGTTCCATTCTGAACGGTTCAGGCTTACGTTTAACATTTTTGTTCTCGGAACCTTTCCATCATCAAAATATCGGTCCTGAACCGGTTCGGAACGCAAAAATATTGTTCTTTCTTAAAGCTCTAGCGGAATAACTTTTTTCAATTCAATGCCTAAACTTGGCTTCATTATTTTCCATTTTAAAAATGTTGTATTTCTCCTTATATTCTGCCACGTTAAGCGGAAATAGTCTCCCTGACAAAGGATATGCTAAAAAAATATATAGAGAATGGTATTAACCGGTTTAGTGGATTTCAAATGTTCTGTTTCTGTTCCGGAACGGTTGAAGACATTTTTTTGTTACCGTTTCCGCTCTCCATAAAAGTCTGTTCCTTTTCGTTTTTTGTTTTCGTTCCTTGAACCAGTTCTAAGCCCTGAATGTATATCAAGTCAGGTATCGGAAGCAACTAATCACTTCCAAATGTTCCTATCTACAGAATGTTTTCACATTGTGTGTGTGTGTGTGTGAAGTAATGCTGAACGATTTAGAAAATAAAAACGACGCGGTTTTGGTTTCTTCAAAGTGTCGGTTTCTCCGTGCATGTGTGGAAGGGCTCTGTGTCGTTTAGGAATTCGAATAAGTGTAGCCGCCGTTGTGTTTGTCCGTGCACCACCGCGGACAGCGTGTTGGGTGGGGGGGGGCACACTTGGTGTAACTGTTGTTCATTCAGTCGTTATAAATAATATTTAACATTCACTTTAATTGTATTTTTGCATTTTCAATTACATTATATTATTAGATAAGATACAAGATTAAATAATAATTATATAATTAGTGGTTTATATTGTGAAGATTAATCATTATAGTCGAACCTTTGATATTTGTTCTGATGTGGAACTGTTGTTCGGGTTCTCGGGGTTATGGGAACTGTTTACGGGGACACACTATTGAAAGCCCGCCAGACGCACAAAGGACGATGGCGGCACAGCAGAGTCCGTTCAAGTGAAGAAAAGTAATTCCGGACACAGTTTCTCTCCTTTCATGACAAGTGGCCAACGAGGTGCTTTGATTTCTTATTACATTATTTTGTACATTATTCCTGTTGTTGCAATACATTTATGACAATGTATATCATATTTTTTGTAATTTCTATTTTTTCAGTTCTTACGGCGTCAGAGGAAACGAATAAACGCCCGTTCCAAAGAACGACTTGTGTTTCTGTCCTGGAAGGAGTAACAGT
>OMKY01057283.1:0-12013 GCA_900302395.1 Bregmaceros cantori | reverse complement strand
ATCAATAAAAAGATCATAAAAACATTTAATCCCCTTCTCCAACCACCTCCTAAAAATGCTATCCACCATGGACGGGGCAAATTTATGGTTAAATGCCACAGGGCAGCTTAAACTACAGTTGGTCAGACCATATTTCTTAGGATTTACATTTTTTAAACAAAATAATCAAATATAATTTTTTTTGCACAGCCCTGTACTTCTCACTTTGTTTTCCAGTGAAGATTAATGTTGACGAGTGAAACCGAATGGACTAAATTCAAAGTGATACTCCTGGCTGCCCAAACAAAGGTTGTTGATTAAAAATTCAGTGAGCCTCTCTGCGTCGTTAGCGTGTCTGTGGACCGTTCTTGCGGGGGAAGGGTATGGACATTGTTCAAGGTATGTGTTGAAAAGTAACAGCTGGACCCCCTGAAGAGAGTGAGAAGATGATGGTGAATTTGGCTGCATCGTTGCCACAACTGATGAGGAACTATCTGGGCATTCTAAAAATAAAATATATACTTACCACATACTGCACTGTCAGACACGTAGTGAGGACGGGAGAAACCTGAAGGAGTGGTGGAAACACCTCGTATAGCTCAGAATTCAGACATTGACCCACATATCTTGGGGGGATCCAATTAATGTGAAAATATAAAAACGAAAACAGAAACCAAGTAAAAATGTGTAGAGGAATTGAGCATGTTATAAGTAGAGAATGAATGTGGTACAAAATACAAAACTACTATGGCTGGGAATCGATTCAAATTTCCTGAATTGATTCGATTCCGAGTCATAACTAAGGTCATGCTTCAATTTGATTACAATTCGATTCAATTTTTTTACATATTGCTGGATTGACGCTTGAAAATACATACTGTTCCGTAGACCAAACAGCCCTATGTGTATTTGTAATTGTATCTGTGTATAGTAGGGCCACACAGAGAGAGGAAAGAGTTTGAAATTCAAGTCAACGCCACTGCTTCAATGACCTACCCGTGGCAGGGTTTCTGAAAGAACAAAACAAAAAAAAGATTAAAATTGTGGAATTAGGTGGGGCGCGGTGGCAGAGTGCTTACAATTGATTCATTATCTTTTAGCATGCATTGATTTTAAATCAATTTCACAACGTTTTTCCTAAACCAGGCTTAAAAGTGGTGACATTCATCTATTTATATGTAACCCTATTAACACGCTATTACCAATTTATTTGTGTAATAATAACAATATTAACAGATCCACCAACAAAATATATAATGATGCTATTGATATCAGGAGGTAATACATGTTGAATTGCTGCGGGCTAATTGAAATCATCAACAGCAAAACCAATTTTCCACAGAGGATTTTTTTTAATAATTTGGGGTGTTGGGATTTCAGTGTACAGATATACAATGTAAAACACCAGAGAGTGTAACTGAAAGAACGAAACGGTTTCATTGTGATCTTTTGAGTTTCTGCGCATTTCAGTGCGCAGCTGTTCCAACGTCATGGGCATGAAGGGGCGGGGGAAATGTTGCGCCGCTTCACTCGACACTACGGTACCGCCTAGTCTTTAGCTTGTAGTGTGGGCGGGCTGCGGTCTGTCTCATTCGGCCGGTGACCAGAGCTGACCTCTCGGTTGCTGCTCCATTCAAGAAAAAAAAAAAAAGAAACAAGAAATTCACCGCTAATTTAATTATCTTTTGTCACCCCCACAACAACCAACGCCGATCCGCCAGCATGAGTGGCATCAACGTGAAGAAACTGAAGGTGAACGAGCTGAAGGACGAACTGAAGAGTCGCGGTTTGTCTGACAAGGGTCTGAAGGCCGAGCTCATGGACCGCCTGCAGGCCGCGCTGGACGAGGAGGCCGCCCTGGGAGGAGGCGCCGCCGATCTCGGCTACGACCAGGCCGGCGACGAGGGGATGGAAGGAGAAGACGTAGGAGATGACGGAGCCGAGGAGAGCATGGAGCCCGAGGGAGACTACGAGGGTGGCGAGGGCCTGGACGACGAGGAGGAGGAAGACGGCGGGGATGATGATGCCGGGGCGGAGGAGGAGGAGACGACCAACGGAGACCACGGCGGTGGCAACGGAGTGGACGAAGAGATGTTGGAGGGTGGAGAGGAAGACGACGACGAGATGAACCCGGCCGCCGGGGGCGACGATGGTGAGCCTGGAGACGAGGCCGCAGAGGGTGAGTGATGTTCGGCTACGGGGTTTGCCCGCCGCCCGCTGCTGCTGCGCCGGTGGGGTGTTAGCATGTTAGCCTCCGCTGCTGTTAGCTTGTGCGACCCCTCGGGAGACCGCGCCGGGGAATCTCCGCGTCTCGGAACGTCGTGTTTTATTTAAAAGCAAATAAATAAACAAATAAAGCAAACGTTTTTTCTATATTTTTCGTTCCCGGTTCCCGGTTTGCGTGCACGGATCGCCCGCGCTGACGCCCCCCAACCAACCCGCACTGCTAACGGCCTGCTACCGAGTTCATTCAACCGACATCTACCATTTTTTTATATTGTAATCCCCTAATCCGATCTTCTGTGCCGTTTCGAAATGCTCGAATTCCGCGTTATCTACGACGGGGGATCCAAGGTTGTTTTTGTTTCCTTTTGTTTGCGTGGTTTTTAATCCGATTACGCGTTTGACGCCCACGTCTGTTGTTATCCTTCCCCGGCTAACGCTAGCAGCTAGCTGAAACCCTTTGTGTACGTTTAGCACCGATACCCCGGGTCTTGTTGCAGCTCTTGTCGACTCCACGTAACGTTTATTTTGGACCGTATGCCGTTATCTAGGCAATGAGCTAATGATAACAATAAAAAATAACGGTGCATTTTTATTTTAATGTTGTTGTTTTTTTACTACTGGCCGTTAAGATGGCTGCCGATGGGGAGGGGGTGCGCTTGCATGAATGATTCATACATACACTCAACACACTTGTATTACAATATACACTAAACACACGTATTATTACTATATTTTTTAATAATTAATAATATATAAGTACCTGTAGAATTCACGTATTACATTGTCAAACTCCTAACGTTAAACCACTCTTGCACTATTCTAGCAATTACATTCCACTGTCATTTAACTTGTCTCCACAGTCCCCACGTATTGCTTATATCAACCACAATGTTTTTTAACTACATTTTTTAGTAGACATCCCATCTACCGATCCACCCTTATTTATTGCTCACCCTTCTTGATCACCCCAAGTATTTTTACTATTAATCGCTGCACAGGCTCCGGCCTGGGGGGTCTCCTCACCCCAGCTGCCCGGCGCCTGTCTCTCCTCTCTGTGCTCTCTGCAGTAGAAAGGAGCTGACCTCATAATAAATGTGTCTTTTATTTCCAAAGGGGATGCGGAAAAAGACAGCGACGCTGATCAGAAGAATAAGAAGGGGGTTAAGAGACGCCGGGAGGAACAAGGAAGGGGCTACTATGAATTTA
The DNA here is from genome assembly GCA_900302395.1 of Bregmaceros cantori. Taxonomy (NCBI): domain Eukaryota; kingdom Metazoa; phylum Chordata; class Actinopteri; order Gadiformes; family Bregmacerotidae; genus Bregmaceros; species Bregmaceros cantori. The sequence goes on along the minus strand of OMKY01057283.1, from coordinate 8,602 downwards.
TTGAAGAGAACAAATACAGCTGGTAAGGACGGCCACAGGGCCCAACGCAGCCTTCGGTCTTCCCGAAGCGCCGCACGTGGCTTTGTTTTTGTGTATCGGCTTTAAAAGCCAATGCAACCTTTTACCCCCTAATAACAATGGCACACAGTAAGTTACTTGTTTCTCAAATGCTGTGTAATTTCTTTTCAGCATTGCACAACATGTGATTTTATTATCCAATGCCCTTTGCCGATGCCTTACCAACAATGCTACCACCCACTCTGGTCTCTGTAAGCAAAGACTGTTTTTTTTCTGAAATGTCACACATGCACACACAAGAACATTGGGAATTTAACACTGCACTCCCCATGCTCTCAACACAATGCACACCTATTTTCACCAGACTACTACGTTTCCCCAACCCCCCCATCACAATAGGGTCAGACTTGGACCTGGAGTCAGTGGGCCGAGTTGGGAGGGATGGGCGGGAATCGGGTAGGTGACTCAAGAGCGTAGTGACCGATTTCCGGAGACGAGTAACGAAATGGACCACCACCCACCGACCAGGGAGAACGCCATCATTTCCGCTGCCGTTGCTGCTGTCTTTTCTTTTTTTATTTTTTGTAAACTCTGTATTCCACAAACTGTTCTGTTCTCATACAGTGTGTGAGTGTGGTGTGTGTGTGAGGGTAATTTACAAGTCTTCAGCCTGCGTGGGGAGTGGGCGGCCAACGGGAAGCAGTTGGTAGCTTGTGCTCTAACCACAACACAGTTCTCCCAATTGTTTTCCGTTGCATTCCATTTCCAAGTTGTCAGACTTGGCAGGAAGTGGCAAATTGAGTTCATGCCATTTAAAAAAAAAACCTTCAAAGCACCACATGCGACCACTCCCGGCGCAGCAGTGAACAACCCGTGGCTGGTTCTCAATATTGTGGCATAGAGGCTCAGGGGCTAAGGACTACATATGAATGAGTAGCGAGTCCTTGACCCATGAGCCTAGATCGGTATTGAGAAATGGCTCGTGTGTGTGTGGATCTTGACTACTTCTCTCCCCTCCCCATACAGGTGTTGTGCATGGGATTTGTGTGTGTGTGTGTGAGGGTGCATGCTGATTTGAAAACATTTTTTTTGTTTCCTCATGGAGTTGTCGGAAATGTATTTGTAAATACGGGTCCCAGAGGGTGTGCGTGCCACTATTCTGAATACCCCCTGTTCAGTTATTAAAGTACTGAACATGCTTTGGTAGGGATTTATATCTATAATTCGATTCACAATGATTGTTGCGATGGTGGCGGTAGAAAAGATCAAAGCTGTAAATCTTGGTTAGGAAAATTGCGGCACACATTCTATGCCGCAAAATGTTTTCTGAGTGGTGGGTATTGGGAATAGTGGGTGGAACCTGACCCAGAAGACTCATCCCATGGAATATTTGTCCAAAAAAACACTTCTGTGGCACCTTTTATTGTAAGGACTGGATGCAGTCGTGACCGACGTATGCACACACGCAATGCCACACAACTTTGGTCAGGGTTCTCACTGACCCTCCCACCAAAAGGAACCCATACTGGATGGACTGGCGCTGTGGCGCGATGAGATTGGGTCCATATCAAGGCCCACGAAGCTATTGACTTTCAGACACATTGAACGTGTGGTGGGACTACCGGCCTACATGGCTGCAGACCTAAGGGGGGAAAAATTCCCCATCTCCAATCTTAGGGTTCCATTTGCCCCAGCACACACCATGACCCTAATCGCACTATGCTTACACCTAGCTGCACATCACTCTGGAACGTGACTATACGTTTTGTGTGTTAATGTGTACACCCACATTGGGTGAGTGGCTGAGGAATTTTACTGCAGCAGATCTCTTGACCTTTAAAGGTTAAATTGATGGCGCTTGGCTAGCCGCCTTGGAGCAATTTGGGTACAAAGTGGTCACCAAACCGCATTGTCTGCTCGGTGACCCTGAATTTGGCGCTTATCAGACACTAGAAACTGTTTGTTTTGCCTTTTTTATTCCTGCACCGGACCTTGGCAGGTAAGTCATGAACAGTGCATTAAGTTATTGTTTTATTTCACAATTTGTTCAAATGTTTTAGTTTTGGTCCGTGTTACAGGCTCCGGGGGTGCGAAGACCGCCGCGGCCCGTGTGAATTTCCTCGACTGCTGTCTGACTACCATGTGCCATGTTTCTTTCCCGCCTCTAGGAATTCCTTCAAATCGCCCACGCCACCCCTGGAGGAAGAGAATGAGGAGTTTGACGACACGAAGGTCTGCCTAGACATCTGTGAGTATGCTTGGTTCTCTCTGGAGTCTTTAGAGCTTTAACTGCTCAATGATGATTGATTTTATTGTACTATTTGCCAATAAAGCTGCAACTAACAATTTTAATAGTCAATGACTTGCAGATTTATAAAAACGATTCAAGTCTACTAGTTTGGTAGTACTGATTTAATTTAATACTTTTTTTTGTTTTGGAAATATACCTAAAATGAAGATGGCCAAAAAATATTTTTAATCAAAATTGTTGACCAACAGATGTACAACAATCAAGTTACTTACTCGGACACAAATTGCAGAGGATTTTTTATTTGTATCAATAATGGCAAATGTGAAACTTATCAATTGATATCAACTGTGTGCAGACGAATGGTGTCAACAGAAAACTCGCTGCTCCCCACCCATTCACTTGGGCACTGAAAAGCTCAGACCCAAAATAACGCAATCCATACAATAACATCAGTTGTAACGAGTAAGCAGCGAAAGTACACTCTTCAATGCTAACATTCGTCTGCATTCTGATGTCTTCTGCAGTCAACTGTGACCTGCACTTCAAGGTGTCTCGTGACCGCTACAGTGCCTCGTCTCTGACCATGGAGAACTTTGCCTACATGTGGTCTGGAGGCCGGGCGTCCTACGGCGTGTCGTCGGGGAGGGTCTGCTTCGAGATGAAGGTAAAACAAACCACAGGCAAACTCGGCAGATTGAATCGAGCGAAAAATGTAACTGTTTGTTTTTGAAATGAGATTCGAACAAGGGCAAAACCATCTGTGAGCCCAACTAATGATTCCCAGAGCATCCTCTTCTGCCTCTGGGTCTCAACAAGGAAACCTGCACCCCTATTGGCTCGCTATAAACCAACAACCAATAAGGCTGACATTGGACTGGCACACTACAATTTGGACAATTTTGATGGGACAGAAAAAACACTAATGCTGACCCATCAGAGTGGTCTCGGCTTGTGTGGCCTGGGTCCTACTGGTGGGTTGCACAATGCGTTACACCTACTGGGAGTTCAAACTGATGATTAGGGATAGATGCACATGTGGTGACTAAACTCCTTTTTTTTGTTTCCTCAGGTGACTGAGAAGCTCCCAGTCAAACATCTCCCCAGCAAGAACATGGATGTCCACAATGTCCAAGTCGGGTGGTCCCTGCCTACTGGCAGCCTTCTGCTAGGTGAGCGCTAGTGCTTGCATGTTTACATGTTTTAACAAAACTACACCCATGGTGCATTATTCAAACTGAACTACGGCTGTGCTAAAATGTATTTTCAAAAAATATTTGTTTTTTTGACAAGAATAATTTGAAATAAGTCGTCAAATCAGGTTTTGTTGTTCTAGGATACTTGCAGTACATCAATAATGTACTTATAATGTAAACAATGAGTCACTGGTTTTGGTTGTTATAGGTCATAATTGGATATTTATTTTCCAAATGATCGATGCTGACTTTAATTGATTATCAAATTAGTGTTTTTTTTTTTTTTTTTTACTGAATTGGATCGACTGCAGCTCTAATAGTGAGCACCGTGTGCTGCAGGTGAGGAGGAACACTCGTACGCCTACTCTGGAGATGGAAAGAAGACCACCAACTGTGAGACGGAGGACTTTGGCGAGAAGTACGAGGAGAACGATGTCATCTGCTGCCTCATCGTGAGTTCCCACCACTGCCATTGTCTTGACTCAGCCTGGAATCCTGTTTGACGTTGTAGCTCAACCCAAGAGTGGCATGAAGTACTTGGCCAACTAACAAGACTAGCAAATTGCATCAATGTTGGCCCGTGCTGTGCTTTATGATGAAGGGGCAATTCTTGAGACTTGTTGCTCCTTCCATTTAACTTTGCTCCAGCACTAATGTGTGATATAACTAACAGAAACGGACGCCTTCATCCGGTTCCGTAGGTAGTTTCATCCGTCATTTTGTCCGTAGGTTAGTCGCTTAGCAACGCGTGGAGGCAGTAGCACCACACCCCTGGGGGATTTCTTAGGTACAATCGTATACGGACGGACGGACGGACGTATAGGCACATCTCATCCATCTCCGTAGGGTATAACTGGGTCTTAACTCATCATAAATCAAAGAACCTGCTTAGCCCAACGACGGTCCCAACTTTAGACACTTAGCCTTCCTACTTGGTTGTGTACAGCACTATCTAGGATGTCAGCTTAAAGCTCATCCCCTCTCGTTGCATTATTTAAAATGTATTATTTTTTTCTTATTGTTTTGGCAAGCCATCTTGAAAAATGTCTCCCTTTTTTTTACAGGACTTTGAGAGCGACTTTGTCCAGATGGCATTCTCCAAGAACGGCGGGTCTCCAGAGGTTGCCTATTCCTTCGACAAGGACTTGCTGCAAGACCAGGCGCTCTTCCCCCACGTCATCACCCACAACTGTGCCGTGGAGTTCAACTTTGGCCAGCTGGACGAGCCGTTCTTCCCCGTCCCAGACGGATACGTCTTCATCGAGCAGGTTCCCCTCGAGGAGAGGATCCGCGGGCCTGTGGCGCCGCCGACAAAGGCAGAGTGCGAGGTAACGGCACTGAATTGCATAAGCGTGAGTGCAATCACATGAAGTTTGCACTGTAGTCTGTCTAGTCTAATCTTGTGTTGAAATTAAATGGTAATAATAAAGATTGGGAATTCTTAATGGAAGCATGAGCTTGCATCTTTTACGTCCTAAAAACGTCCACATCTGGATATAAACATGTCGTGGGACTGACATGGACGTTATAGAAAGCTTCATATTTTGTGAGATTTGTTTCATTCATGGGATTGAGGTTGGATTTAGAAACTAATTGGTTTTGTGCGTTCACTACAAGCAGCTGACTCGTGACTCTTGTGTTGTAGATGATCGTGATGGTTGGCCTGCCTGGCTCGGGCAAGACGACCTGGGTGAACAAGCAACTCCAGGAGAATCCTGGGAAATACTACGTCCTCGGCAGTGACACCATGGTTGAGAAGATGATGGTGAGGTTAACCTTTTTTTTCCCCCACTACTCAATACGTTGTCTAAAATATCAATTGTAAAGTCAATGTAGTTTCCATTAATTTTAATTAAATATTTTAGGTTGTTAATGTTATGACCGTAGATTCGTTTTTAAATAATTTTAATTTTCTAATGGAAATAGACATTTTAACTTCTATGAGTGTATTTTGTGTAGAGGATTTCAAAAAGTAAATCAACAATTATGATTTGCCCTGTTTTTAGGACATAACTCTGAAAATTTGGTTTTGATTTTATAGAATCAAACTGAGCAAATAGATATTTGAAAGACAATATTGTAAAAATAAGTTGATTCTTAGGCTAAATTTGACATCTGTAATTTCAGCCTGTATGTGTTGATGTCGACGGGCACCGTAGGAAGCTGCTCACGTCCCCTCAATGGTGTGGGTGGACGATGGTGTGCCTATAGCCAAACTTCCACCGACGGTCGCTGCACAGCACTTGTTGCTGATGACAGCAACATTCTGGGGAAGGACATGAGCCCTCCATTGAGCCCTTGTTAGTAGGGCTGAAAAAATAAGCCGACTAAGCGATTTATAGAATGAATCGGCAAAAATTCAGTTGTCGATAAGCAATTGATTCCTTGTTATTTCGTTAGTTTTATGCTGACACCGATTGGTCCATGCTAATGTGTTATTAATTATTTTTGGGGTAAATCTGAAATATTAAATGATCATAATTGAGAAAAGGACGAAGACAATCATCAATCAAAAATAAAAATATTAGTTTGCAGACCTACTTGTTACTGCTTGCAATTGCTTAGAGAACCAGAGCACCCGAGTTGAATGCGCGACTTGCTTTGCAGATCAACAGTTTGAAGCGCCAGTCCAAGGACGTCAACAAGCTGATGGCCATCTCCCAGAGGGCACCGCTGTTCCTGGGCAAGTTCATCGAGATCGCCGCTCGCAAGAGGAGAAACTACATCCTGGACCATGTGAGTGTTTTCTGTTTGCCTACATCAGAGCCATCATTGCGGTAGGCTAGTCATAGTTTAGGTGGGAGCTGTCTTTAACCCCTTGGTGCATAGGACCTAATGCTCCTCATTAGAGCTGAAACGATTAGTCGGCCAATCGATTCATAAAATTAATCGCTGACTAATTTAATCGATAATCGCCAAGGAATGTAATCATTGTCACAGTTTTGTGTTGACACTTCCCCAGATTGGGCCATGGAAATTTGATCTTCATCAATTATTATTTAATATTAAATAGAGATAATTGATCAATAAATTGAATATGAAGGAAACCATCTTAATTATTGGTACATTTGCTGTTTAAGGAGAACCAAATTTGACAATATTCAAGTTGTTGAGATGGACTTCTTGTAATTGTTGCTTGCCGTGAATATTTTGACTATTTTTCTGAAGAAAAAAATAACCGATTAATCGACTAATCGTTTCAATAATCGGCAACTAAACGACTATTGAAGTAATCGTTAGTTGCATCCCTACTCCTCATGCGCTTTTCCAGCGTTTTGGCTGTTCATGCTTATGGGTGCGTAGGATGAGTTTTTCCACTGTTTATCTTTAAAGATTTCCAACATTGTGTAAGATTATATTGCACCTTTTGCGTGACGAGGACTGCGTTCTCGTAGCCCCTATAGGTTAATTGTGTGTGTGACCTCTCGACCTTTTGTGTTTTTTGCAGACAAACCTGTCGGCGCCCGGCCTGAAGAGGAAGATGTGTCTGTTCGCCGGCTTCCAGCGGAAGGCGGTCGTGGTGTGCCCGTCCGACGAGGACTACAAGCAGCGCTCGCAGTCCAAGTCCGAGAGTGACGGCATGGAGGTGCCGGAGCACGCCCTGCTCAAGATGAAAAGTAGGCCTGCAGCTTTAATGGTTGACCAAAACTCACAAGATTAATCTAAACTGAAAATGTAGTATACGTTAACCTTGTTCTTGGTAAAGAAATGTATTGTAATTAGTGATTTCATTGACCAGTTTAATGCTATGAAGCTACACTGAACTTGGAAGCTCTAACAACCCTGTAGGGAATATATCGATGCATAATATAATCAGAGTTGGAAGAATTGTGAATATTTGTTTTCAAAATGTTTTGAAAATAGCCACACCTATGCATCTCTTCCATTCCCCCTTTTAGGCACTTAACTTAAAATGAAGGAATATTACAGATGCACAATTATTCTAGAATTTAGCTTTTTTCTAAAACAAGTGACATTACAATTTTTTCGGCTGAACTGACTACTCATTGAGCTCAATGACAAAGCACAACATTGTGAAATTCCCAAATTGACATTTTGACCATTGTATTTTCTGTGTTCTGTGTATCTTGTGCTTAATTTCTCTAACAAGCTATCTAACTTGTGTCAGGTTTCTACAGCCTCCCTGAGGAAGGGGAGAGCTTCGCCGCCGTGGAGTTCTTGGAACTGGACCGCGAGGAAGCCACGAAGCTCCTGGAGCAGTACAAGGAGGAGAGCAAGGCCGCCCTGCCTGCCGAGAAGAAGCCGAACCAGGGCAGCACCACACCCAAACGGGGCAACGCCCGCGGAGGCCAGCGCGGGGCTAACAGAGGAGGCCGCGGCGGGATGGACCGAGGCCGGGGCGGCTCTCTGCCCCGTGGCTTCAGGTGGTCTGGAGGACCTGCTCCCCGTGGCTTCAGAGGAGGTGAGTGTGGCAGTTTCACTTCCCAATTTCAATTTGAAATGGATCAGCTCTACATTTGTTCTAATATAGTGCATATATTCTGGCTCATCAGATAATTGCTATGACATGATTTTCACTATAATTATTAGGTTGCCATTGTTGACAATAATCTTTTTGTCTTCCAATATACTTACATAGGTGTTAAAAGCTTCATTAAAGATGTTACCATCATTGTTTAATTTTATTTATCCCTTAAGTATGGCAAGACTAATTTGCTGCAGTTTTTAATAAAAGTTCAAATTAATGTATAAGGGGATTAATTGCATTCCACCGCCAGGAGTGTGTTCTCTGTACTTCATCCCAAATGGTGCCACAGTTTGCTATTTTTTTTTGAGGAAATTATTTCTCCCCTCTGAAAGGGAAATGTCAAATGTTATTTTCTAAGCAAAATTGTACTGCCATAGTTTTAAACTAAGATGTGAAACCGTAACGATATTCCACGCATGAAATTTGAAACTGACCATAATCTTGTGCAATCACTAACGCTTACCCTCCTCTTCCTCAGCTCCGATGCCCCGCGGTGGCTATGCACGCCCCCCACCACGCGGCTACCTGCCACCACCTCCACCAGCTTACCGCGGCGGCTACCCCAGCCGAGGTGGTTACCCCGCCCGCCCCCCAATGGGCTCTCCGCGCGGCGCACCACCCATGCGTAGCCCCCGCGGCGGTGCCATGAGA
>OMKY01057280.1:0-10770 GCA_900302395.1 Bregmaceros cantori | reverse complement strand
GTCTTCCTCCCCAGGTGGGCCTGCGTCTGCCTCCCCAGGTGGGCCTGCGTCTGCCTCCCCAGGTGGGCCTGCGTCTTCCTCCCCAGTCTCCTCGTCGAGGATAACTTTCGCGTGCTGCTCACTTTATCGGGTTCGGCCTCCAGAACATCAGGCGCCTTTCGTTTGACTAGAAACCACTCCATGATGTTTTTTTTAAGAAAGACGGCCTGCCAGCGGACGAGCGTGACCTCAACTAAGGCGCGTGACTCGTGACCCCTCACCCCTGCAGGTAGTTATCGCGAGAAACGCGCTAACTTTATTTTTCCATTTAAACGTATATTTAAAACAAAAACACATTCAAATGTTTTCTTAAACGATCAACATTTATTAATTTATAATATTAATTTATTTAGCACAACCATAAATAAAAAAAAAAATAGTCTGATCCTTGGGGTTCCTTTGGGGTAGCTTTCAAGAATCCTGGGGTTGCTTCAGCTACCCCAAGCAACCCCTTGGCTACGCCCCTGGCTATACGGCCTTGAATGTGTAAACTGGACCACAGAGTTGAGCAGTATAACTGAAACATTCCAGAACCATGTAATGGGTAGGATGACACAACACCGCCTTTTCGACCACATAGAAATAAAATAACTCTGTAGACTAACCTCACTCAAACGGTCAAACCAATAATGCCAATAATAAAAGGCAGAACCCCCAAACTCTACGCCACACCAAGAGATCCCAGATAGGTCTGAGAAAACTCTGCCTTGAACGATTGGTGGTCGGCAAGAGAAGCAGAGGAAGACAACCCAAAAGATGGCGCGACAACATCTACAAATGCTCACGACTCGACCTGCCAACACTCAACAGAACGACACTGGATCGAAAACTCTGGAGAAGGCTGACCCATGTTGGTGCACAGTCTGCTACAAGATAAAATGAACTATGATGAGTCTGAGTGTGGGTCAAAAAATACAAATAAATAAAACAAAACTGTCCTCTCATTGTACAGAAAAATGTTCTATTTGGCTGTTTGGGGAAATGTAAGGAGTAGAAAGCTGAGTAGAACTGATATTCATGGGGTTGCCCCGGGCACACATATATATTCTTGTTGATAATGTAAAAATAAAATGTCTGTGTTGGCTCTGTGGTGGAGTCGGTAAGACACCTGGATCCAGCACATGTATAGTGCCTGTGACTTAGTTCACAGGTACGAGCAGCGTCGCAAGTTTGCCTTCCCTCGCCAACATTTCTGCAAAGTCTTCCCCCTGCCTCTCTTGCCCCAATTTCATACTAACCATATCCAATACAATGGAAAATAATGGAAAAAAGAATAATGATAATAATAATAAAATGCCTGAGAAATAAGTACTTCTAAAAGTATGCAGTACTTCTAAACCAGGGCTCCGAACCAGTTCAAGGAATGAAAACCGGAAACGAACGGAAATTTATGGAATTTTATGAGGAGCGGAAACGGAAACAAAAAGATGTATTAAAATGTTCCGGAACAGAAACGAAACATTATGAAATCCACAAAAGCAGTTGAAAACGTTTTTTCTGTTCTCTTTATATTTTAACATTTCCTATGTCTGGGAGACTATTTCCGGTTGTGCATCCATCCAACTTTCACTGTCAGTCATCAAGCCCCATGCATCTGGGGCTCCATCTTGTGGACAGACGAGGAGGTGAATGTAATGGCGTTAATACAGTTACACTGAAGTTTGAAAGTCCACCAAATATATTCTGTATAAACTATATCTAAACTTAACATTGCACAATATAAGGAACTTTAAGAACGAGCAAAATGTTTGTGTTCCGAACTGGTTCAGGACCGATATTTTGGTGGCGGAACGGTTCCGAGAACAAAAAAATTAAACAGAGACCTGCCTGAACCGCTCGGAACAGAACGTTTCAAAAAAATTCTGTTTTCAAGCCCTGTTCAAAACATCTACTTAAGTAAAGTAACAGAGTATCTGGCAGACTGTAGAATGATTGTCTGGCAGGCTGGTGTGTTGTGTTGAAGCATCCACACCACCGCTGGGAGCAGCTTGGTCTTTTGTTGTGTTCTCAGGGGGACTTCACAGAGGGGACACTCGAACCGCGTGGAACCTGCCTCGCTTCAACACAGTGTCAACATTAGTACTTAACCCTTAGGCCGGTTTAGGACTCGTTGAGTCATTGTGCAAAATGATGCAAAACACCTTTGTGATATCAAAGTTCAGTGAAAAACAGAGACACCCATGAGCATGATCACAGCCAAAATGCAGCCCAAATGAAATGGAAAAATTAGGATTAATGGACAACAGCACCGAAGATACTTACTGAAATATTTTAGGCAACACTGATCAATTTCAAGATATCCTTTTATAAATCCTTGGTTGTTCCAATCTGCAATTTCAGTTAAAGATATCATATAGCAGACAAGACTTTTGAAGTTAAATGAAGTTTATAGGATTTACAGAAAGTAAGCAGTAATTCCTCAACAAAAGTAGGCAGGTGTATACATTTAGCCACCACTGCTGTTTTTGCTGATTTACCTTTAGTGCTAATTATTATGAATACTTTGTTTGGTAAGGTCGTTGAACCTTGACCTACACACAAAGGTGAAGCACTTCATGGAAAGGGTATTTAAGGTACATTTGCAAATTATTATCTCCTTTGCATCTTCTTTGAAGTGTGGCATTTTAGATTAACCAGCACTTGTATTACAATGCATTAATATTACAATGTGAATGTTTTTTTGTTATGTTGTTGTGGACTTCAATATTTTGATACAAATTCAATATAAACATAACTGCTTGAGTGGTTCTCTACATTGGGAGAAATAAGCGAGTTCTCCTCCACTTGCCAACATGTCTTCCAGGGGTCCCCCTCATCCAACCCTAACCCGATAAATATGAATTTGAAAATGGTGCTTACACCAAAAAAACCCCGTTGTGAATAAGACATATTTCTATTCCAAGGCAGTGGTATAGTGTGGTCCCTTGGGAAGGAATGGGTCAATACATGAAATGTGTGCCTTTAAAAGAATGAAATGACTCCAAGAGGCAACTTATTTTCTACAATATTGTTTATCTCATAGGTTGGCAGCAAGGCAAAGTACAAAATAAAGACACTATTGTAGAGGAGGAACGTTCCAGAGACGTAAAAGACAGGGAAGTAGATATATTACAACAGTGCAAAGTGAGTGTGCGTGTGTGACCAAAAGTTAGGCTACAAGATTTATTTGTAATGGAAAACATACCAAAGAAGATGATTTCAATCTACAACAAACTCTTGAATCTTTTTGTTCAACACAATAAAGCTTTGAACCAAGCTAAAAGGCACTTGTAAATGACTACGGACACATACACTATATCTCGCTCACATTTTGTTTTTAGCATTTCTTTCTCCCTCAAAACAACAAAAAAAAACTACAGCAAGAGAAACATCATAAGACAAAAATAAATACCAAACAAAACAACAACCCTGTAAACGTATGATCCAGTCGGGTCTAAAAAGATGTGGTGTGTTCCAACAGTGTGCTATTGGTTCTTCTAAAATTTGATCCATAAAAAGGCATTTTTTTTTACTTAATGTGCTTCTTTGGATGGACACGCAAATTAACACTGATTGTATGGACAATAAAAGGGACTAAAATAAAAATTAAACCGGACTGGATCAAATAGACTAATCAATGTGTTAATGTTTAGCAGGTTGAAAAAAAAATGTTTTTTTGCCATTCTATTTAAATTCAAACAGTTAATACTGTTAAACATGGTCAGCCCACAATAACAGACACCACAGACGTCAAAAGAGATGCACCAGCTCGATTCCATTTTTTCCAATAATAATTATTGCATATTTTATTGTTTGGGGCTTCGCCAAAAGTGCTCGCCAACCTTGTTTATCAAAATTTACTCGGGAATCCACTTAGAAGTGGCCAATACTACAATGTTTATATAGGACTTTATTCTCTGTACACATTGTTAAATACTCAAAATATACATCTATATTTTTTGTGGAGAAGGACTTCATTAAGTATATATTGTTAAATGATTTTTGAATGGGTCAGTCATCTCTGTCATTGCCAATTTAGTTTCGGTTTTTCTTCACAGCTCCAATTTTCTTACTCTGCTTTGTTGACATCTATGCCTTTGACACTGAAAAAGATGTGCTAGGCGGACATCCACCGTATCAAGGGCCTTCCCAACAGAAGACAGTGGGTACTGTCATTACAAAAGAAATTAAAAGTTCTATTTCCCATGTCATGAAACCAAAATTGCAACATAAAGTAATAACTCTCACAAAATAAAATGTTTGATAAATTAAATAAAATATTTTCAGGCTCTTGGCAAGTATTCATATGTCAATCCCAGAATACAACTCTAATCTAACACCCATCCTATTCCCATTTGTTTTTCTCAGTTCGAAAAATCAGTCAACTAATAAACGTCTTTGTATGTAAAAAGTAAAGAACAAAGGAAATGTGTGGCCCATTCCAAAACAAAATGGTAACAATAAAACAGTTTATAGTCATATCATCTATACTGAAGAGACATGGGTGCTGGCTGGAGCTCCACACCGCACCTTTTGCCGAGAATGGCACCGTGTTAGCAAATCTACACATATTATTTCCGGCCTAGACTTCAACTTGCTTTGGCATCCATGTTAGGGCACCAAATCCGCCTCAGATGCTGAGAGCTTTGGAAATGGGCACCGTTAGCAGTTTAGATAACACTAAAAAAAAAAAAAGAACTCATTTCTGAGTTGGCTTCAATAATATCCCATTTATGACAATAACGTTCACACCTCACTCCGATTAAAAGTGGACCACAGAGTAAAACACATTCAAGCTTCATACTAAGACCTTGTTTACGCTGTGGACGTGATAGGAACCCAGGTAGGGCAATTGCCCTGACATCTTGTGGGGGTGGGAGAATCTGGTTTGAATTAGTCGAAATGAAAAAGAAACATATACATATGACTTCTGGCAGCTAGTTTCAATTGGCCTCGCTGTAGCTCCACATGGCTGGGAAATTCTGTGAATGTCCCATCAAACACAGAGATATTTCAAGAGACAGATATATTTGAAATAAAACGCAATGCACATACACACTCTCACACAGTCGAAGCACAAAAGGTTCCTTTGGAATCCTGACCATAATACTTACTGTTGCTGGGCACTTCCTGCGGTGTGTTCTACCGAGTAGCATAACTAAAGTTTGTGAAGTCTGTAATCAGACAAGGTTATGGATGTAATGGAATATACTGCTTATAAAGCATTGATGATATTACATTTGTCAAACTTTATCTTGATGGAGAATGAAATGAGAGTCATTCAGACTAAAACAAGGTACCTCGGGGGCCTTAGTATATGCATCCAACACAGTTGTCCGCTACGGAGAGTGTGCGGCCATGGCTATAGATCCTGGTTCTACACAAAGACAGAAACAACCTCAACATTGAGACAAACCAGGAAGTAGAAGGCAAGAAACTGGACTGTGAACAGGAGCACTGTTGTGCCGTCCAGAACAATCACAAGAATTCAAGTTACAGACGAGCTATGAAATGTGAACTTCAGGGCATTCTGAAGGCAAGGTTGATATGCAGAGAGTCATGTTAAGCACCCCGTTTGACCCTCATCGCTATCAACACGACTCACTGATATGCTGCAGTCATGGACTGTAGCCCGGCGTTTGCTCAGCTGTGATGGGCGCAAAGAGCCATGTTTAATAACAAAATAAATATTAGGTTTTCTTGTTTCTTTAAGCCAACCAGCCGACGGACATGGCGAGTGTAATCAGGGGGGCCTACCAGGTGAAAGGATGAGGACCACCCACGGACGACGTCAAGGAAGGAAGTGTAATAACACATCAACAGTCCTTCCAACAGCTGCAGATCACGTTTTGTGGCACAAACAAACTCACAAGTTTGTATCAAGCACTTTCTGAGTACAACAGCGCTTCACATGGCATTTCTAGAAAAAAAAGAAATTAATTTACCTATTTATTTTTTCAAAATAAGGGTTGCGGAAACTAGTACTCGCTTACTAGTTCCATGATGAAAATCAGTTCGTTGTTTGCAACGTATGCAACTGGACGGGGAGGGGATGGGACTATGTGGTTGTGATTGATAGCTGATGGGTAAGAACCAACCGTTTTGCCATCAGATCTTTGGCCTTTTTCGATTGCAGGCTCTCTGTGGTTCAGTCACCGTTCAGCGTGTCGGTAGCTCTCACTCCCTCTTTCCGTGGTTATTGTTAAGAGACAGATGCTGTCCGTTGTGACTGTGTCCATTCTTCGTCTTGTTGTCCTTCGATGCTTGTTCGTCCTCAGATTCACTCTCCTCGTGGTCGCTGCGCTCGTCAGAAACGATGTGCTGCGGACACAAAGACAGCGCATCAACGTACCGCGGGTGGACCAGATTACGGGTGCTACGATTAGCCGACTAACGACATCGATGCCACACCTGATGCTTTCATGTGGATCTGTGCCCACACAACCAATTTGATCATTTGCACAACGCATGCAGTCACTCCAGCCACTCCATTGATCCAGATCTGTGACTATTTCTCAGAGTTGTATTTGTCACTATGTCAAATACAACTTTGTCAGAATATTTACGCATTACGAGAGACGAATGAAGCGGTGTGAACAATTACAATAGGTAATTGTACACAGAATAAGTCATTGCAAGCAAATTTCAAAACAGCATGGCATTTGTGCGACAAATTCAGCCACTTTGTTCTGATAATAATAATAACAATAATAATAATAATACATTTTATTTGTACCACATTATACGTATAATACATCTCAAGGGACTACATTACATAACTAGAAGCATTCAGATTCCAAACCTGCGCCGTAGTGGTACAAACAAAATAGTATTTTTAGTGGTAGCAGTATGTGTGGCAGCACGATTGCGATTGATGCCACCGGCGAACATGCTCAGCACAAGCCAACTACATTTCCCAGCATTCCCGCAACCCGGATGTCCGGGCCTGGTCTCCCATGGAGGGGAGGTTAGTCTTTGAGAGTTTGAGATGGTAGCTATTTGAGGAGCGGATGCCCTGCACAGGCTGTTATACAGACACCGGAAGTATGTTTCATCAGGAAGTAGGTTTCATGGGGAAGTATGTTTCATCAGGAAGTATGTTTCATCAGGAAGTATGTTTCATCTAGGAAGTAGGTTTCATGGGGAAGTAGGTTTCATCAGGAAGTAGGTTTCATCAGGAAGTAGGTTTCATCAAGAAGTAGGTTTCATCAGGACGGGACAATGATGAAAAAAAACATTTGCGCGTAAACCTGTCTATTGCGCAAAGGCCATTATTAGCTTGTCTATTATGTTCCTTTACAGCTCTGTGACTCTTTACACCAGCTCCAAAAAGAATTGTCTGTAAACTTTGTTTCATTGACGATGCGACTAAACCAGATTCTGATCTGGTGGACTAGAACACAGATAGGTGTTGATCCTAACCAAATGGAGGTATCCTGGTTCATAGTTGATGCTGTTACTGTGTTTTGAGGCATACCAGTGATTACTTTCTGAGTCATACCTGGATGACTCAGGTACGCATGAACACTCATGGTTCAGTCCAAAGGCTTTGAGGAAAATGCCACCGAAAATGTATACTGAAATATGTTCTTCCCTGATGTTAGCCAAGTCGATACATAACTAACTTACTTCACAGTTCCCAAAAAAATATATACATTTTTTTCTCTCCAAGTTATTTTTCTCTCCAAGCGATCGGTGACCATGGGGGGACGCGATCTGCTGTGAACACAGACACCAGACTATGTATGGGATTAACGTGTGCAGTGGTCTATCACTGCGCCTCTTGCGCAAGCTGCCACAATTTCAAGATTTTACATCCAGTATGTGAGTTGTTACACGACTGAAGTTAGGTTGCACAAAACCGGATGTCGCGACTTTTAGTTGCATCCCCGTTTTTTAATAAAATTCACCATTAAAGATTAAACATTAAAAAACAAAAGTAACCCTTTGTTAGAATGGGGATTAGACCGCAGCATCCATCCCCATACATTTTTGTGCCTGTGGCTTAGTCTCACCGTGCATGCTGATGTCATGATATGAGGAACGAGATCGTGACATCAGACCACCCCAGCATGCGAGTGGGGGAGGCCGCTCCTACTAGCTCCTCCCAAGGACGCATCGCATTGGTTGCGATGCTCTTTGGCAGCGGACTCGAACGTGATCGCTCGTCCCTCATTGCTTCCCCTCACCGACATAAGAAGCCTGTAGGTCCACTCTCGTCCCACTTCAGACTATCTCTGTCAATAAAATGGAAAAATGCCCCACCACCAAAAGAGTCTGAATATTGTAATTTGTACCGGCAGCTTTGTAATATATGTCGGAGATTCAAACCAAATTGGGTTTGTTTTAGCACTTAAGTCAATGATCGATGGCTCAACAGAGCGGCCAGTCAGGACCACAAGGCTTGCATTCTACCAGCTCTGCTCTGAGCTAATTGGATTCACGCTCAATTGAATTTCATCATCTCTGCTTACGTTTCCCGGCAGGAACTTGATGACCATGCGCACGATGAGGATGGCCCAGAAGACGTGCAGACACTGCAGCACGCACAGCAGGCCATTGAAGAAGTAGAAGCCGAAGAAGGTGGAGTACTTGGTCAGGGGGTACACCATGGTGGTGTGGATGATCCTGGGCACACAGGGTGAGCAGGGCATTGAGTGTGGATAGAATCACTTTAATGCCAGGTCATGAGAACATTTGAGTTGGACAATGGTCAGCACACAGGTACAGCGAGAGGAATACCACAAGAAAAACCAGTAGGAGAGTTAAGAACGTCCAAAATGAAAACTTAAATATTTTGGTCTGTTAAGCTGAAACGTCTTCTAGACTGTTCAAAGGGATATTACACGCTTTGAGAGCCAAGTTCACTCCCCTATGATACACTTATCATTTCACACTAAATGGGATTGGGAATTCTAATGATTTTTATTTTATTTCTTACAGAATGTCCTGAACATTTCATTTCCAACGTTTACAAATGTGGGCTGCAATCTGCAATTTTCAGTGCAGATTGCAGAATGTAATTTAAAGTCATGGAATTAATTACTTTTTATTTCCAGGACAATGCACCTTGATGAACATATTTGTATAAATATGTAAACCTGCCAGATTGTAGCACTCAAAGAAGATCCATCTGATGTCCTATACAACGCAGGTAACGTACAGCTAAAAGCAGATATGTATTGTCATTCATAAACAATAAGAAAACCACAGGATCAGTATACATTTACTACAGACTACAGAGTGAAGATAGATCACATACATTTTTCCCGTAAGGTATATTTACAACTTTTACTGGTGTTGAGAGCCAGTTTGTTGGGCTCTGAGACATACTTTAATCTGGCTCTTGAAAATGGCCAGAGACTGACTTTCTTTAATGTAGCATGGTGGCGCCAGGCCATGCATGTAAGAACTGTAAGAAAAGTTGCAGAAATGATCAGAGCTCAATAAATTGTGCTTATTTAGAATGTTACAATGGTGGTATGAAAGGGGATTCTACCTAGAATTTAAAGTGCCTCGTTGAATAGAACCTCCACTTGTTTCAGTGAGGTAGACCCTGCCATGGACCAGCTTGTGATACAGTAACTCATGTGGATCATTGCGTGTAGGTATGCAAGGGCAGTGGCATCCGTCATAGCTCCCCTAATATGTCTCAACGATAGAGATAAAATGTAATGAAGATGGAGAGTCGGGGGGAGACATTGCAGAAAAGCCGGACAGGGGATTTGAACCTGCGGCACTGCTCGACCTACGGTCTGGGGGACATGCTCTCTACCCGCTCGACCACAGCGCGCCCCGATAAAATGTAATATTTTAGTGATCATTTTGATGTTTTTTAAAAGACACGTTGGACTCCAGGACTACGCCTAGATATTCAAGATGTCGGAGTAGAGAAGTAGAGTAGAGATTTCAACCAATTACATTAAATGAGACTGAAATACAATTATTAGAGCATGAACAGTATGAACTTAGCTTAGGTGGGCCATCATATGAACTATATAAGGTATAAACAATATACCCCATTATACTGAAATGCAACTGTTAATTTATTCATTATTAATAAAAATACACTATTTTCATTTTGCAAAATCATTGATGCCAAAATCGCCATTTTTATTAATTGTGCAGCCTTAGATTAATGCAATGAATCTTCTACAATTCCACCCACACAATTATTTTAAGATAAACATCTTAATGAATTTCCATCGGAGAGAAAAGCGAAGAGCGTCCGCAGGGGGAAGAAGGAGACAGAACAGAGGGCTCCAGTGCGTCCTACGCCGGGCCAGTAGAAAGCACCCATTGACAGGACGAGACAAAGAGAGCTGTGATGCTGTCCAGTGATTGGCAGATAATGTTTCTGTTCTCTTCCTCTTTGTTTTGTCAAATGTCTGACGAAGGGCACCCGAGGCCAGAACATACAATACGTCTTGTAATACGCCTATGGCCATCATACGCGCGATGTAGAAAACAAATAATTGAAAATAAAATTGAATGGTTCCACCCTTTGAATGGCAACCCTTTCCCCAGAATTTTTCACTGATGTTTGAAGGTCCAATATTAATAATATAAGATTTAATCTAAACAATAATGGTGCACCAAATATTATCCACATGATATATGAACACAATGGCTTATAATGTTAAGAGGATCACTGTAATTACTGTTTTGTGACTTGACCTTACTAAACAATAAAATCTTACTCATGTTTAAATTGTCAAGACTTTTGAAAATAATGTTTAATGCTTTTCAAGA
>OMKY01057274.1:0-10469 GCA_900302395.1 Bregmaceros cantori | reverse complement strand
GGAGAGAGAGAGACGCAAAGAGACAGACTGAGAGAGAAGGCTATAGAGAGAAATACTCCACCCTAATCAGCACCCAACATGTCTAATTACCATTATCATTGACTGAGGTCTATCATTATGTCGGTTAGAGCAGGCTGACGTCTCCGTCGCCCACTGTTCATCAAACACACCACGCACTGAAGGCACATGTCTGAATGCGTGCGTGCACATTTTGGATTCAACCCACCAGTCATCCATCTATCTATCCATCTATATATCTATATATATATATATATATCTATATATATATATATATTAGGGGGTGTTCAAAATATCGATACGGCGATACATCATCGCGGGCCACTTGACGATGCGTGTATTGATACCGAGGCGCCAGTATCGAAACTCCACGTGCAACAAATGACACTGCCTAGCACATGGCGGCAGAACTAGGCGGCAGCGTTGCTGACAGTAGAAGAAGTGTCTACAGAGCTACCGACAGTAGAAGAAATGTGACTGGTTGCCGTTCGATCAGTCTGCCATTGTTGCTTCTAAGTTGCTTTTTTAGCAGCCTTATTCTGTTCCCCACGACATCCGTAAACAACACCGGCCCGCCCGCCAGCAGCGCGGTCTCCGTCGTGGCGAGCTGATGTTGTTTGGGGGATGTCGCCCTGTTTACTCCGATCGCCAGTCAAATACAGTCAAATGTATTCTGATGCACCTTAAGCAGATCCT
Organism: Bregmaceros cantori; assembly: GCA_900302395.1. NCBI lineage: Eukaryota > Metazoa > Chordata > Actinopteri > Gadiformes > Bregmacerotidae > Bregmaceros > Bregmaceros cantori. Next base: position 9,755 of record OMKY01057274.1, on the reverse strand, counting down.
TGGCAGTGTATACATGAGCTCTTTTGAATTCTATTGTAAAACAGGTATGAATCTTATTCTTAATTGGGTTTTTTTTATCTTTAACGGAAAGTAATGTAACTCGTTACATGCCTCAATCAGTAATCCAATAAAGCTACAGATTACTCAGTAACAAGTAACCTAACAGAAAGCAGAGTGGCAAAGTGTTCAGAGAGCGCGTCCCCCAGGCCACAGGCCGAGCAGCACCGCCGGTTTGCATACTTTTCAGACTTTTCTGCAATGTCTCCCCGACTCTTCATCTCAGTTTCCGATTTAATCCAGTCAGTATCTCACTCAATAAAAGAATGAAAAACGGTGCTTGTGACCGAAAAAATATTGTTTTTGTAGTTTAGGTCATTTTTAAAACATCTCACAAGGCATTATGGGTTATATTGCTTGGTCTAGGGTACATCGAAGCTCACTACTTTGCACGTTGTGCATTGTGAGATACTTTGAGTGCACTATATAGGGTACATGGAGTATTCAGACACCCCTACAAAATGGCGTGCGCCCTATATAGCACACTATATAGGCAATAGGGAGCTTTACTGTCACCACATTCTTATTGAAACATGGCGTTACGCTCGCGATGAAGTCCACGATGAACAAAGACAGCGTTGCATTGAACAGTCTGCCGGCGGCGCGCTGTCATCCTGACACAAGGAGTCTATTTTGAAACGAGGTCAGGCTGCTCGCGCGCACGCCGGCCGCCCGGATTGCTGCACAACAACCGGAGGCACCGCTGTACCGCGCGGGTCCTACAAGCATCGCCCCGCCGAGGCCCTGAGCCCGGCCATGAAATGTCATCAAAGCTTTGCCTAAGAACAAGCACACAGACATGGCACACAGTAGGAGGACAGATGGAGAGAGAGAGCGAGGAAGGGAGGGGGATGATGGGGCAGAGAGAGAGAGAGAGAGGGAGAGACAGAGAGAGAGAGAGAGAGAGGGAGAGACAGAGAGAGAGAGAGAGAGAGGGAGAGATCGTTCACTCCATATCTCTCCAAACAGGGCTGAAGAGATCGGAGGTAGACAACACAGACAAGCCGACGAGGTGAGGAGAACTCGCAGCACTGCAGACGCTACGATAGACTCAGCGCCTTGAACATGAATGAGGGTGTGTTAGGTGCAGCACATACACTGTATATAAATATGCACGTCGCATTCGCTTCAGCCAACGCGGCAACTTCCATGTGCTTTTGCTAGTCAAGTGGGCGGAGTCGACTACCAAAAGCGCGGAGCCTATGGGATTTCCAATAGAAAAGCCAATTTTAGCAGGCCGTTAAACCTATTTAAAGATCATTTCTACTTGATGTTGTAACTTGTAACGGTTCGTTGTGTGAGGGGGGTCATAATTTCACAAACGCGTCAGATTTTTTTTATTTCAGCTCCCATAGGATCCCATTCATTCTGACTCTGCCGTTGATGCCCCTAGCTGACAGTACCACCGGAAGTCGCATGTGGGATGTCTCTCTCTCATATACTGTATAGCTCTCTCTATCTCTCCTGGTACCAGATATACGGTACCAGGAAAGCAATGGGATGACGTCATTCACGCTGCGTCTACTTTATATAAGGTCTATGGTGCAGCATCACAATGGCCCCCCGAGTTAAGAAAAATTAAACTGGTAATAATGCTAACAATATTATGGGTTTTCATTCCAAAACGCTCTTGAATTTATTGGGATATCATGGATCAACTGTGGACAGAAGGAAGAGATTATTTTTAGTTGATGCAGTGTACCCAAATGTAGGTAGGAAATTGTATTTTTGATGAGTTTCAGTTTGATTTCAGAAGTGCTGGGGAGAATAAATATAAACCTGGGAACGGTTCGAGAAATGGCAGGGACGGGTACAAGCTAGGCCTTTTAATTCCAATTTGAGGTTCCATTATGAGTAATAGCCACTGTATTAGTCTGATGATGCCCATTGAAGTGATATTGTCCCGACAATGACAGTACTTGAACGTAGCCCTACATTAAACAACCACCAGAGGTCAGCGTTATTGCGTTCAAGCGGTGTGTGTCGAAAAGCGCCGTGTCCCCACCGGTCCCCATTCTCTTGGATACGGAATACTGTTAAGCCCCACAACGACATAATGAGTGAAAACACAATGAGTTAGCACCAGGTCAATACCAAAAAATGGAAATGTTAGCAATACATGGATTAACTAACCTTTTTTCTACCGCTGTTCTCACTCTCTCTCTATGCAATGTCCTCTCACTCTATCGTGTTCTCTCTCTCTCTTTCTTTTTTCACCTCTCTCCATTCTTTCTCCCCCTCCTCCAAATCTCTCTCTCTCTCTCTCTCTCTCTCTCTCTCCCTCTCCATTCTTCTGTCACTCTCTCCATTGTACGTCTCTCGCTCAATTGCTCTTTCTCAAACACCCTTTCTCTCTCCCTCTCTCTTATTTCATCTCTTTTTTAGCTCCTTCGTTTCCCGTTTCTGACACACACACACACAGTCCCCCGGTGTGGTCTCGCTGCAGTGACGGATCAGAACACAGCGATGACGTCATGGTGAGGTTTACAGCCCACAGAACACATGTCTCGGCTGCAGACTGCAAGGGCATCTCGGTCCACTAGAACTGTCTGGTGGTGGGCATCGTGCAGAGCTGGATGAAGTACAAGGAAAAGTACAGTCTAAAGGAGGGCTGCAAGGTTTTTTAAAATTGTGTTTTTTCCACCATTGCGATATATTGTGTTTTTTGTTTTGTTTATGAGGGGGTGGGCGGCTACAAATAGATATTTTTAACTGCATTTCATCAGTAAAACGACTGTAAAACGTACGTAAAACACTAAAACGTACGTACATTTTTTCAAATTCGGATTCTTGAAAATTCACTCTTAATAAATATATAATAGCATAGATTGTATTAAAAGACTGATAGCAGACTGATAGAGTTGCTATACCAAAGTGCTAAATCAATTTGTACAAAAATTATGTGCCGTGCTGCCCAGTAGCTCAGTGGGTTAGGCAGAGTGCTGGAAAGCTCAATGGCGCGGTGAGACGGTCGTTCGAATCTCGCCACCGACGTATTTCCCGCATGTCTGCCCCCTCAGCTTCACCTGTTTCCGCTAACCCTAATAAATAAAGTTTGGAAATACAGCCTGAATGGGCTGGAAAAAAACATTTAAAAAAGATTATGTGCCAACATTATCCTAGTAAACAGCTAATTCTGAAAACCTATGCTGCACATCCGCTTGTCCCCGCTCTCTCATGCCCCTTTCACACAAACGCTGTGACAAAGAAAAATAAAAAATACTCCGATTTTGATTTGAAATTGATGAATGGAACAGCTCTACTTCCCACCAGGGTTAATTAAACAGACAAAAGGTAAACAGGTTCAGATTTCACGAGCGGCACATTTCTGAGAGTCGGCATACCTTACAGTAAAAGTTGCAATACTTGTATGTTCACTCGCTCGTCGCTAGGCCACAGGCATGCGTCAGTCATCTACCAAGTAGCACACGTAGTTCCATTAGCATTTAATTGTCACTGCTGTTGAAGTGAACAAGAGCAGCTGCCAATAGGGCTGTTGTACGGTGATGTCACAGTTTGGCGGTGGCAGACATTATGGTGGTAGCATCGCGGTCAGACGAACAGGCAGAGATCACTATTTGCATAACATTGTCTGATTAAAGGTCCTCCATTATTAATTAATCGATGCTAGAGCTGCAACTGATTAATCGATTAATCGATAATAATCGATTATTGAATGAATCAGCAACTAATTTGATAATCGATTAATCGACGATTAATCGTTTCCTTGTATGGTAACTCCTCTGCTTAAATGTGTTGAACATGTTGTTCAACGTTTGCAATATCAACAATGTTTCAGCATAATAATCACTACAATTTTGTGCCACCGCAGTAGCTCAGTCTGTTAACAGTGAGTACACTGTGAAGCACACAAGTGCCATATGTGTGGCACGCAGAATTGTGGATTCGCTTCCCCTCCCCAACGTCTTTGTTGCATGTCTCCTCCTCTTTCTTCACTCTTTTTCCAGCTAAGACATTTGTTCCAAAAATACAATTGTTCCAATTTCAAAGTAAAAAAATATACAGATTAATCGCTTAATCGTCAGAATATGGCCGACTAATCTATTATCAAAATAATTGTTCGTTGCAGCACTAATCCATGGTAATATGTAGGGGTGCACCGATCACGTTTTTTTGCTCCCGTTCCGATCCTTTGATTTAAAGCATCGTCCGATCTCAATCTCTAGTACCGAGTCCCGATACAAAGTCCTGATCGGTAGTACCAAAACTATTTGGCACAATTGTCAATTTCAAGAATAGTCAAACTAAGTAAATAAACATCGTCATTTGGCATGCTCCCCGACTCATTTACCGATCCTGATTGGGACAAAATCAAGAGAGAGATATGGAATAATGCCTGATATCAGCCAATATATATCAGTGACCGATAAATCGGTCTGACTCTGCAATAGACCTTGTGTGTGTTTGTATGTGTGAGACAGGTGTGTGAGATGTGTGTGTGTGTGTGAACCCAATGCATCCCAGGTGTGCTAATTTGCACAGCACCTTGGAATACACAGAGAGTGACATAACCATTATGGACACAGTGAGTGGCGTTTGGAAAGTACATTCATTCATCATAGTCAGCATTATTTGGATAATTTATGCTGCTCTATGCTGCTCTCGTAACTTGTGAACTTCTTATTAATTAATTTTGACTGCGTAATATTATTGTTATTTTATATTTTTGACAGTGTTACAACTAAGGCTGAACGATAAACCTGCAAAAGTAGACCGTATATAAACCGTGCAGCCCTAGTTACAACTATATATTTTTTCTACTAGGCTGTTGTTTTTTATTGTAGTATTTTCTCACAGTGTTATATTATATTATATTTTTTATTATGTTATATTTACTGTGGTGTGAACCAAATGTCAGAAGTCAATTTCCAGTTGTGTTTTTATGCATGACCTGGCAATAAAAGCCATTACGATTCTGAACTTAATGTGGATGTTCACAGTTAGAATAAAGAGCTTAAAGAACTGGGTTCATACAAGAACATTATAAAATCACTGGTCATCTATAGCCTTAAATACACTCCCAGTCTCACACAACACACCAGTCCTCTCTTTGTGCCTGCTCTGTATATTCTAACAAAGGCCTTTCATTAGCTTTGTGCTGCAGCTTCTATGGTCCATTAGCAGCTTGTAGTGTCCACTCCATAGAGCTATAATGTAGCGTAGTGCAGCTATAATAGACTTTTCCACCAAATAATGTTACATTAGTTTATTTAGACGGCAGCCATCAGTTCTTCATGTTTTTTAATTATGAAGTTACCTAACCAATCACAGAGATGGCAAAAGTACCCAGATTTCTCACATGAGTAAAAGTAAAATACATTTTTAAAAAACAACTTGAGTAAGACTACAAAGTATTGATCCAAATATCTACTCGAGTAAAGTAAAAACTAAAGGCTCTAATCTTATCAAAAGTTTTTTTTGAAAGTATAGAGTACAAAATGTGTAAAAAATGCACACTTTTTAGTTGATTCACACTAGTAAAATCCACACTACACTAATCAACTTAAAAAAAATGGTGTCATTACATCTAATTTTTTTTCATTGAAAGAATGAATAATTTCATTTACGTTTATTGAAGTTTAACATGAATTAAATGATTTACATACTTTCAATGAAAACTTTTGTTTTACGTTGATTCTTTTTTCAGTGTAGTGTTAGTTTGTCAAAGTTATTGTTTGAATATGTTACTAAGGTTACAGGCGGTTTCGCCGCAGCACCCGTTCGCCGCAGTCATTTCCCCGCACACATGCAGTTGTTTCCCCGCACACATGCAGTTGTTGCCCCGCGCACATGCAGTTGTTGCCCAGCGCACATGCAGTTGTTTCGCCGCGCACAAAGAGATTTTGCCGAGCACATGCAGTCGCTTCCCCGCACATGGAGAGAGTTTAACCCCTATGTTCCGAAATGCCTATCTTCCGAAATCCTTATGTTTCGAAATGCCTATGTTCCGCAATGCCTATCTGTCGAAATCTCTATCTTCTGACATCTCCATGTTCCGAAGGTCTCTATCTTCCGAAGTCCCTATCTTCCGAAATCTATCGAAACTGTGTGTGTGTGCGTGTGTATGTGCCAGCGGGGATGTATGGAGAGCACGCGTGTTTACATGGTTGAGCTCACGAACGCCCGGGTCTAAACGATGTGTGTGTCGGTGTCTGTGTGTGTGCGCGCGCCAGTGGGGGTGTATGGAGAGCACGCGTATTATTATTATTAATAATGATAATAATAATATCATCATTATTATTAATAATATTATTATCATTATTATTAATAATAATATTATTGTTATTGTTTTATTATCATTATCAACATTATTATTATTATTATTATTATTAATAATAATATCATCATTATTATTAATAATATTATCATTATTATTAATAATAATATTATCGTTATTGTGTTATTATCATTATCAACATTATTATTATTATTATTATTATTAGTAGTAGTAGTAGTAGTAGTAGTAGTAGTAGTAGTAGTAGTAGTAGTAGTAGTAGTAGTAGCAGTAGTAGTAGCAGTAGTTGTAGTTGTAACTTGTTGTTGTTGTATATTATCAGTATCAACAACAAAGCTAATGATACACACTTTATGCAGTTGGCCTGTGCGACATTTTACCCGCTGCGGCCTGCCGCTCTCTCTCTCTCTCTCTCTCTCTCTCTCTCTCCCACTCCCTCCCTCTCCCTCTCTCTCTCTCCCTCTCTCATTATCAGTAGTAGTAGTAGTAGTAGTAGTAGTAGTAGTAGTAGTAGTAGTAATAGTAGTAGTATATGTTCTAATAACAATAATAATAATAACGCCTGAGATCCAATGCCTCTGGCTCCTATATCTAACCTAATGAATGTCAGTAAAACCATGGAAAAAGCAAACTATGGTAATGTGCCGAAGATTAAATTTACACACACACACACACACACACAGATCCATCCAGCAGCATTTCAGCTCCATCCTCCGTCATTGGCATCCACTCTAGACGTGAGACGTGCAAACACTTCTTCTAGCATGTTCATCACCTTCTCACCTCACGCGACATTCATTCATAATAATTAGATGTGCCGTGCGCTCATTGAAAAAGAGGGTGAATGTCCAGCGGGCGACATTCCTTGGTGCCTTGAAAGCCTCTATAGTACGACCATATAGACAAGTGGGCACTGTTAATTTCTTCATTCATTCTTCATTATTACATACATGCAATTGCAAATTTAATTACAATTGAGCGCAGGCAACTGTGCGTGTTTTAACCATTTCCAAGAACCGACTGTTCCATCACTGCCGCGCGTAATTATCCGTGCTGCACGGACACAGGGCACTTGTTTGTTTGGCACGAGCGTGGAGCTGAAGCCGCACGCTACAGACAAATATAATTGTGCGTGTTCTTTAATTTCAGCTAATAAATCAGTTTTACACTTGTTTCACTAATAACGTGTGTTTTAGAATATAACAATAAATATAACAATAATAATAATAATGTTTTGTGTGTGAGAGAGCGGGTCAAGTGTGGTGCGCGGGCCCGCGGCCAGCGCTCAGGTGTCACCATAGAAATATACAGTCTATGGATAGCACACCCTCCTCCTCGTGCTGGACACCGGGTTCGCTAGAAGACGCTCTCACACACGCGAGCGTTTTATTGCGTTATATATGAGACGAGGCTACCCATTCTGGGATGATGCAAGCCTCGGAAGGGGCCGTCATCTCCAGACGGGCAACGGGGTGACGTGCAGTTGATCGTCGATGATCGCCTGGCTCGCAACATTAATGTTGCGCATGGGGGACTGGCGCACTGACAATTATCAGTGACTTCATGGAGCGCGGTTTCAATTTTGGAATCACCTGTCTTTTGTGCCGCGTATTCATTTTCTGTGCGCCCGCGTGTGTGTCTGTGTGTGTGTCTATGTGAATGACGTCATGCGTCGAACACATTTTTGTTTCAAGAAGAGCCTATTAGGCGCTTAATTTCCAGAGGTGTGTCTGCATGGTACAATCAGATGCCAGTATATTCTCAGTATGTAAACCTGTCAGCTCATCAGCTGTTTTACAGACCCCACATACGCGCACAAACATACACACACACACACAGGGAGAGGGGAGACGAAAGGGAGAAAGAGAAAGATCGGCACGGTGTGGCATAATAAAAAACGACTGCATGTGCGGGGGCATGTGCGGGGAAACGACTGCATGTGCTCGGCGAAATCTCTGCATGTGCGCAGAGAAACAGCTGCGGCGAAACAACTACATGTGCTCGGCGAACGGGCGCTGCGGCGAAACCACCTGTTCCCGTTACTAACAGTAACAGGAGTAGGAGTACCAATATTTTTGTTAAGAAATCAAGTAAAAAGTACAAGTAAAAAGTAATCAGAGAAAAAAAGTACTTCTGAAAGAACAGATACTTGAAAATTCTACTCAAGTTCAATACTTACTACTTAGGTATTTATACTTTGTTACTTTCCATCTCCGATTATATATTATATGGATTTTTATGTTATAATAATTTTTACGCCGCCGACTCTAGTGTCCGAAATCTCGGTTGTTGCTGTTGTTAAGTTCACGTTAAGTGAGTGCAGTATATTGGGAGTAGGGGATAGGAAGCGATTTCAGACAAAGCCAATGATTCAATTCCTTGACCATTGTCGATTATTACATCAGTAGACACTTAATTCTATAAACTATTAGTGATGGATTCATCATTGGAGATTGACTTCTACTAGTTGTTCCGTAGCCAGCGACGGTAATGAAGTCAGGGGTCCAGGCATCCCAGGCTGGTCTCCCAGGGCTGCGTGGGGGACTGGGGAGTGATTTATTCTACACACCACCAGCGCTCCTAGGTTACCGAGGCCCAGGAGGTAGATTGAAAACACCCAACTACTGTAATTCAAGCTCTGTTTACACTACAACGAATCAAAAACGTTCTTTGAATTCGTTCTTAAAATGGATTTTTAAGATCTGCGTCCACACACAGGGGATCTGTCCTGGGGAAAACGATTCTGGGAGACGCACAAGCATGCGCAGTCCCCCCCTCCCCCCTCACCTGCCCCCACCGTTGTCATCCTTTAGCGCGATAGCACGCATTCCCTTGTTCCTATAGTGTTTATGTCTAATACTGCACCAGACAACACTACAGCAAGTTACACTATAGACGTTCAATTACTGCAGAGTATATATGCGAGGGAGACCGAACTGTCTGTGGCCTCGTTCAGACTGAAAGTGTGTGTTATCTGCTTGTCGATCAGCCCGCCGTTTCTGCGCCGATACCAAAAAGGGTTTTGTTCACACTGAGGCGTAGGAATGGAGGGCATGCGTGTGTGTTCACACATCCTTCAGGTTCTCCGCATCGGAGGGGCGGAGAACAAGCAGCGCAAGCAACGCCTTTCATTACCAACGTCAGAGGAGTGCGTTACATCAACCAGCGAACAGCGCCTGCCGTTTGAACAGACATGCACCTGCGCCAACCGTTAACTTACTATAACGTATCGTTTTGGAACTACCGGTACAAGTCGTTCTCTCACACTTTCGCATCTGTTGAAATTATTATCTCACACACGCGTTTGATGACGCTATATGAGACGGGACTTACCCGTCTATATCAGAGCCACGGAGGCGCCGTGCGCTTTATGTTGTGCAGGGGGACTCGGTGCACTGACCATTATTAGTGAGTTCACGGAACGCAACGTCAATTTGGGAAG
>OMKY01057272.1:0-12202 GCA_900302395.1 Bregmaceros cantori | reverse complement strand
GGCATCCAGCAAATACGACAAGCATCTCAGCAAGAGCTTGTGTGTGTGTTTCTGTGTGTGTTTGTCTGTGTGTGTTTGTCTGTTTGTCTGTGTGTGTGTGTTTGTGTGTGTGTGTGTGTGTAGCCTAAATGAAACCATCTTTGACCCCCTGCCACCAACAGTAGCAGAAGGCTTCTCCCCGAGGATGTCTGTTGATATGTGTGTGTGTCAGTGTGTGTCTATGTGTGTATGTCTGTCAGTGTGTGTGTGTGTGTCTGTGTTAGCGTGTGTGTGCTGTGTGTGTGTGTGTGTGTGTGTGTACAAAAGTGTGTGTATGCCTTTGTGTGTCTGTGCCTTTGTGAACTTGTGTCCATGTACGTGATGTGTGTTTGAGTGCCAGGGTTGGGAAAGTAATCTGTTACAGTTACAAGTTACTCATTAAAAATTGTAATCAGTAACATAATCCCACTACTTTATTACTAAAAGTAATGAAATGATTACATTCCATTACTTTTAGATTACTTTTAAATACAACCGTAACACAACAAATCAAGAATTGTATGAATTCTGTTGATTTTTCTACTTTGTTGTCTGCCGTTGACTGGTGTATCAAATGACAGCAGATGTTGTCCTGTATGAAAGGCATTCTGCTGTGTGCACATTTACAAGTTACAACAATGGCCTCACGATCGTGAAATAGATGTAAAAGATGTATTCCTGTACCTCAGGCAAATGTAACTAATCTAGATTACATATGTTTAAATGTAATTGTAAGGGACTATAATTTTACTACATTTTGTAATCAGATTACTGTAATCTCATTACATTTCTAATGTGGGACAGGCATTTGCCTGAGGTGGAACAGTGAAATGTAGTGATCAACAGTTGAACAGTTACACATTACACATTACCATAGTTAGCTTTTACCATAGTATCACTGACATTCATTTGTTTAGGGAGGAGCCAGAGCCACTGGAACTTGGGTGTCCCACATTAGACAGTGGCCCACATTAGGATAATCCTCACAAATCCATTACCCAACCCTGGTCAGTGTGCAAATGGATATGTGCCCACATTCCACAGTGCATGTCCAAGTAGGAGTGTATGTGTGCGTGTGTGTGTGTGTGTGTGTGTGTGTGTGTGTGTGTGCGTGTGTATGTGTGTGTGTGTTTCTTTCACTCTCCTAAAACAGCTGAACTAGTGTGACAGATACCTGGAGTCACTATTGACTCAAACCATTCATAACTGCTGCTATCTAATCTCAGCCAAACCCTGACCATCAGAGGCGCAGCAACCACTTGAAACATAAAACAAATGAGTTTGTCTGCATTTGTGCAGAGGGTTGGGTGGTAACTGATTACATGTAATCTGATTTACAGTAATCTGATTGCAAAAAAAAATAGTAACAGTAAGAATAGACAAGTTTACGTGCTAAAAACACAAGGCTGACATTTTGAAAATATGACTTGGAGTTACTCATGCTGTGTGGTCACATGCTCTTCTGGACCAATGGAATGGCTGCATGCATTCATGGAGCAGAGATTCACATGAGAACATTTGGGTGTGGAATAGCATAGTACAAGTTACCACCATCATTTTTAAATAACACAATAGGTGTGTGTGCTCTCATTAAACAGACAAGTTCAAAAATTAGTTAGACCACAGCGACACAACGGCACCGGAGGTCATATTGCATACATATTGAATAAAAGAGCAAAAAAACTTTTTGCCGGACATCTTGCATTTTTGGGTGACCATCTTGGAATTTTGCATGGTACACGTTATTTCCCAAGATTGGCCCTTCGAAAGAATGTGTGCCAAATTACATGCTTCTTTACCAAAGTGCACGATTCTTTTACTAGTCTGTGATCTAATCATTGATGTCAGAAATTAAGTACAGCTGACGTTGATTTTAACCTTTTTTTGGAACTAGTTATGTAAGACGTTACTTTTTTTCTAAATGAGTAATCAAAATTAAGAATGTTACTCACCCAAATCAATTGTAAAATATTGTATACATTTTAGTTCATTATATAGTGTGGACTGCCTTAATGTAGGCTATTTTTTGTAGCTTCCTAATGTGGGACAGTCAGTTGCCTACAGTGAAATGTAGTGTTGCACAGTTGAACTTAATTTTAGACATATTACTATAGTTTGTTTTTACCATAGTTGCCCTGACATTCATTAGGTTGCGGAGGAGCCAGAGCCTCTGGATCTTAAGTGTCCCACATTAGACAGTGGCCCACTGTAGGGCAATCCACTCTATATGAAGTGAAGTCTACGTTCGATAAAATTAGTATTGGAAAAAATAGTCTATTTTGGGTTTGAGTTTGCCACTCAGCATCTGCTGGATACATTAAAACTAACAATAAATAACTAAAATAATGTAACTTAGTTACTTTAAAAAGAAAGTAGTCTGTAATCCAAACTATAGTTACTTTTAAGGGGAGTAGTGGGCAATCTGTAGTGGGATTACGTTTTAAAAGTAACTTTTGGCAGCACTGCTCACACGTGCGTGCCCACATAGTAAAGAAGCATTTTGTGTTAATTAACATGTTAAATATAGATTTAACTAGAGGAACCTTTTGTTTGGGGAAAATTATCTTCACTTTTACTACACTTACACTCGCACACACGCAGTGCATGTGTCACGTGGTGAGTGAAAAGTTTTCACTTCCTTGGTGCAAATTGCGACTGAAAGACGTAACTACTGCTTCGCACATTGTTGAGAGGTTCCCCATTAAAATACAATTTGAAGTGAGGCAACTTATCCAATTTCCAACGCACATACTCCCAGGGACAGACACACGTGCATGCCCAAACAAACGACACAGAGGGCGAATTGCCCTAATGTGGGCCACTGCCTAATGTGGGACACCTAAGATCTGGCTTAATGAATGTCAGTGAAACTATGGTAAAAGCAAACTATGGTACGGTGTCTAACTTTAAGTTACTGTTACAAGACTCCATTTCCCTGTCCGCCATTAGGCAACTGACTATCCCACATTAGGAAGTTGCAAAAGGGCCCACATTAGGGAATTCCACCTTACACGTGAACTAATGTCATGGCCAGTGTTGGCAAAGTTACTTCTTAAAGGTAATCTGGCTACTTTCTTTTTAAAATAACAAAGTTAGATAACTTTAGTAATCTATCTTTAGTAACTTAGTGCAAATACTTTGTCACTGTACTTAAATATATTTTTACAAGCGACTAGTACCTTTTACTTTTTAAAGTATTTCACTTGTACTGAGTTTCAAGACAAGTATTAGTACTTTCTACTCCTTACTTGATGAAAACAGATTTGAAATTTGTACAATATGCATCTTCACACTAACACCAAGCTAAGAAATTATTATTTCCCTACATAAGCTGCTTTTTTTTAAATGACTTTTTATTTTTAAAAATACTTTTGAGACATTTCAGAGTCTTTTCAATTTTAAAAATATATTAAAGTATATTTCAAAACCTGCACTTTTTACATTGACCTAAGTAGGTTTTTGGATCAGAACTTTGTAATCGTACTCAAGTTGTTTTTGTACAAATGTATTTTACTTTTAATCATGTACGAAATCTGGGTGCTTGCCCTTTTTGTTGACATCACTGGACTAGGTAAAGTGGGCGGCTAAGGTCTAGCATGTTCATCAGTCTATTTAGTGATCTCCCCCAATGGCTCCGGTATTTAACTCATTCAGTGCCAGCCCTTTTCAGATTTTGCACGTACCAGTGCCAGGGATTTCTTAATGTGTTTTTTCAAGACCCACAAAAAAACCTTTATCAGCAGAAATGATCATATTTCTTTCGTAATAGTCTCCACAACATGGATGGATATGACCCCTTCATACGTCCCGAGAGGTGGCATAATGCACCACCTGGCGGACAAAAGTGTTACTGCACCTGAATCTTTTTTTTTTTTGCAATAAAACTGAGCCACACTATAAAAAAGTTGTGTCTTTGGCACTGAATGAGTTAATAGCTTGGGGCCGTGGTGCTACATCCTCCAGGCCCCATGCTACTGATATTTAATTACTTACGTATACTCCCTTAGACTTTTGTCCGATGGCGCACTCCTGTTGATGCTTTTCTCAGGACTTCCTTCCAGGGCTTTGAACCGATTTTTTTTCCCAATCGGTTTGTTCCGAACAGAGGCAGAACTATAATGTTCGCGATTATAAATTCCAACAATAAATTGATGTTCCTGAACCGGTTAGAATAAAACAAATATATTGTTCCTGCAACAATGAATTTAATTCCTGTCACAAGTTGTCCCAGGCGGTGTTGACGCTTGTCGCGGCTGGGAAGGCGCGCGGCAGCAGAGACTGGAGGAATAGTGGACACATGACAGCTGCACCGTGCGGGGCACTCAGCAGCAGGGACCGGGGCCCACAGCGGCAGAGACTGGCGGTGCAGCGAACACCTATGGGACAGACGGGGCCGTGTTTCAACAAAAACTTTGAGGAACGAAATAAAATGTGTTCCTGTTCCATCATCATCATCATCATCATCATCAACGGTTTAGAGTCCGCTTTCCAGGCACCGCTGGGTTGGACTTCACTCTTGATATGGGCTTTCTTCCACCGGGAACGGTCCATGGCCACCTCGTGGTCGATGGCAAGTGCCCTCATGTCCTCCAGCACCGTCCAGAACATAAAAAATAATAATGTTTCCAATTTGGTTTCTGTTACCTGGAAAATACAAAAAATTCCTGGTTTTCTTTTTCGTTCCTTAAACCAGTTCACTGGGCGGCGTCCTTAATCTCCAAACCTGTCCATTCTCTGATGTTGTCCTCCCTTCTCTTTTTCTGTCTTCCTCTTTTTCCTCCTGCTTTTACTGTGCCTTGCAAGATGATTTGTGCAAGGCCTTTCGATCTTGTGACATAGCCGTACCACTTCAGTTTGTGCCAGTTTATAGCACTGAGGGGGTCGGCTTACGGCCCACTTGCGTTTTCAATGTATCTCTTGACGTCCACATTTGTGATGACGTTCCTTGCTACTGATACTAGCTACTATAGCTTCAATTAACACGTCTGGTGATTATGTGCCAAAGACTAACTTTTTAGTGCCAGTTAACACTAGTCTTCTTTAGTGTGCAGGGTTTTGGTAGAACTTACATTAATTATTGCCATTGTAAACTAACACAATGGTTTATTAAGTCCGGGATTAGCTGTTGGGGGCCAATCGTTCTGGAACACTCGTTAGTCCCTGTGTTTGGGAGTATTTTTTTCTGCCGTGACACTGTCCGCGATGGCTAAATAATGCTTTGAAGGAAAGTTCACGTAACAGAGCTGGGATTTAGTGATGAATAGGCTTAGCAACAGCTGCGGTGAAGTGGTAAAGCGGACACAACGTGAGTGTAATAAGCGTGTGTCCATAAAATAGGCACACGGCAACAGTTTGACATTGATTGCACAATCACATGAGACACACTCCAATAATTATAACGTTCACTTGCAGACACTTTTAGGACCTGTTGAGTCCCTGCGCAAAATTATGCAAAATGATGAATGTGGGGAATTTTAAAAAATATATATTTTGTGATATCAAAGTTTAGTGAAAACTAAATCACAGCCAAAATGCTGCTCAAATAAAATGAAAAAATGCACAAGGTCCCAAACAGTCCTCTACGTTTAATAATAATAATTAACAATAATACCTTGTGTTTATATAGCGCCTTTCATGAGACCCAAGGTCACTTTACAGAAGAATGGAAAGAAAAAAAAAAACGATATCGAAAAAAGTAACCCGCAGGAAAAAATTGAATTATCTATTAATTATCTAATCTTCAATTCAGGCATCTTGTAAGTGTTGGCTTACAAAATCTGATCTGTGCATGAACCTACCCTACAGCATTAACTCACTGAATCTGGGACAATCCCTCTGTTCAAAAGTTACTACACGTTGTTACAAAGTCATTACACAGTAACAACAATATAAATTACTGAGTAAGTACTTGGTAAGTATTGTGTAGTTTTAATTGTGTAACAACATTCTGACTACACATGTAATGACATGATCACTTCATTGTATTTACAAAGTTGTTACTAAATGTTTACAATGTAGTTGCACAATTGTAACTACACAATACTTACCAAGTACTAACTCAGTAATTTATATTGTTGTTACCATGTAATGACTTGGTAACAACGTGTAGTTACCAAGTAATTACTATATAATTACATGGTAATTACTATGTAATTACATGGTAATTAGCATTACTGTACAAGGAAGCATTACCCCTCATTTATTATCTACAAATGCTATTCTCTTTTGCGTTCCCATCCAAGTAATCATGTAGCTGCAACCAGCATCCTGGATGAGATTGTTAAAGGATAATGGTTTTATTCAACGTCATATTATTGTTATTGTTATTATTGAGCTGACTAGCTCAGTTGGGTTCAATGACCAGAGGCTTGGAGACCAAAAGATTGGTGGCTCAAATCCCGACTCAGACTGTTTACTTGCATTCTTGGGTATGACACTGAACCCCAAATTGCTACCAATGTAGAGCGCCTTTAATGGCAGCCGCCGACATTGCTGTGTGAATGCATAAATAATTTCCTGTTCAGTTCAGTTCCACATACGCTGCCTCCAGCGCATCCTGGGCATTACATGCCATGGTCATGTGCCTCACTCTGAAATACGCTCAAAAAAACAACTGCTGGAGTAGGCAACAATCACTGAACCCAAACTACGGTTATAGTAAGGATGCCCTCACGGAGTACGGCCAGCTACATCACAGTCTGCTGGAGGGCAAAAGAAATGGTACAAAGACCAGCTGAAGACTACACGAAGGAAGTAAAAATGTAAAATCACACCTGAGGCCCTGGAAGCTGTAGCTGCTGACCGAAACACCTGGCGTCAGCTGTGCCAGTATGGCACCCACCTGCTGATGGTATATGCAGGACAGCCTGGAGCCAGGAGAGCAGACTGAGGAGGAACAAGGCTGCAGTTGCCGCTACCACCACCACCATGATCTGAACTGAAAAAAAAAAAAAAAATGTTAAAGTTTTTGTTAATGTTAATTAATTTTGCTTGGTAACCTGAACTCCTTTAACAGAGTACTGGAGAATCTATAATTGCCTATTGCATAGACTTCAATAATCTTAGTATGTTTATTCTAGCCACTATATAATGATATGTGCACTTCGCATGAATTTGTTTGTTTGTTTTTTCAATGCACAAAACCGTGCTATCAGCCACCAGCACAAATACACACAGAGCGGTTTCTTTTCGACATTAGTCAAGCCATGAGAAGGAGGCGAACTGCAGTTGGCAAACACACGACGGTACGCAAGGATGGGCGAGAGAGCTTATCGCGTCAAAATGAAGATAAAGTCACGCACAGGAACGACACATTATGTCAACACCCGGTGCTGAGAAAAGACCCAGGGAATCCCTAGCAAGAATAAACACTGATGCTTTGGTTTCGTCTTCGTACACACATAAACACAGACGCACGTACAGACACACATGGAAACACTCACACAAACACTGATGCACTTACAGACGCACATGGATACACTCACACAAACACAGACGCACGTACAGACACACACGGATACTCTCATACACACAAAGACACACATACTGTTCTATGCTGTGTTTTTTTTCAATGCACAAGACAGAGTAACAGGTTTACAAAAATATAGATCTTTAGTTTAATTGGTTTAATTGATGCCACCAGCCAGCCATAGCAAATATATGTACCGAGTAAGTTTTGGAACTTGTTGGCAGGGCTTTGAACCAATATTTTTTCCCAAGCGTTTCGTTCCGAACAGAAACAGAATTATAACGTTTCCGGTTATGAGTTCCACCAATAAATTGACATTCCTGAACCGGTTAGAACAAAAAAATATTGTTCCCGGAACGGTTAATTTCGTTCCTGTCAGCTGTATGTATAATATTTGTTGCGGCGAACCCAAAGCGACTCGCTACCGAAACCCGTTGGTAGCGCTCTACAGCCGAGGTCTCGTTGCGTGTCGGGGCGAACCCACAACAACATGTTGCAGAAAGTTCCGCAACGATTCCTACTTCACTGCTGCATCATAGATATTATAAATACTTTTGTTTTATTTTTGAAGTTATTCCAAAGTGCACTCCTTTGAGGAACGAAATAAAACCGGTATTAACCGGTTTCCATTATTTCAAAATAAGTGTTCCTGTTCCGGAACATAAAAAATAATAACGTTTCCGGTTTCGTTTCTGTTCCCTGGAAAATACTAAAAGTTCCCGGTTTTCGTTTTCGTTCCTTGAACCGGTTCAAAGCCCTGGTCTTAACACGCTGCACCACGAAGCCAGCCCTGTGCTATTATTTTATTGCTTTTACTTGCATTACTTTGACTGTTAAAATAACAAATGCGGATGCCGTACCACTTTTGTCCACCAGTTGCCGCCATACGTGCCTCTCTGGGCCATATGGTGCGGCGTATCGTGGTGCCATATACCGCCACCTGGCGGACAAAAGTGACACTGCACCCACATTAGTCAAGATGTGTCCGAAATCAGCATTTTCAGTCATACCCACCCCTGTTCTGGAGGCTATAACTAAAGAATGGAAACGGATAGAAACATGCTTTTTTCTGATGATGAAAGAAAGTCTGAAGTAGAGACCTGCGCGGGACTGATTTTCCCGTCCCGCGCCCACCCGCGTCCCGCAAAACAATTCTAATTTTAGTCCCGCTCCCGCCCGCAAATAAAATAATTTGTCCCGCGCCCGCCCGCAAATCCCGCAGGATTCCGAATTTCCGAGTTTCGAGTCGGAACGAGGTCGGCTTTGGCCAATAGGCGAACGTCGGAACTTCCGTTAATACACCACTATTTAGACCTGCATTTACTTTTGAAGTATGGTATACAAACGCTATTAAGTATCCGATCCAAATATGTCGAAGAGAAGCCGCGAAATGTTTTTAGCTTGCAGGACCGCTGAGTCCCGCCCGCTCCCGCAATGAGCTTTCAATTTTTGTCCCGCGTCCCGCAATTCCCGTGGGAGTCCCGCGGGACTCTAATATGGAGCAGGACTCTAATATGGAGCGATTTCGGACACAGCCACTGTGTGAGTCATGCATGTCATTGTGGTGCGCCTGACACAATGGGTCCAACCCTACCTATGAAGGCCTGTTTTTCATCGCGGGCTCCGAGTCGGTAGCATCTAGGGAAGAAACTGTCTGGGTCGGCCGTGTCAAACCACTGCAGGTTCTGGAGGTTCATACACAGGCCCACCTGATGGTGATATTGAGCCCAAGTTATGATTCTTAGAACAACGCGGTGAATAAAGACGTAAAGTATCAAGGTCAATTAAGTATTAAAGAAATTCTAATTTCCATTAATGCTGTTCATGATCACATAACATACAAAGAACAGTAACCTTTTTAAAGACAAAAATGTGTGCATTTGCGTTTCGATCACAATTCGATCAATTTTCAAACTACAATTCTAAATTAAAGCATCTCACTGAATGAACTGACTGATCAATTATACCTTGATGCTTGATAGCTTCAATTAAAATGCAGACCCGTCTCAGAATGGCTCAGAGAAATGCACCAGTAGCAGTGGTACCCAGGAGACCTGTGTCCTCTCTTTGCTGCTGTTCTCTCTTCACAGCGATGACTGTATCTCATCTCCGAGTTTGAGTCAGTCTACAGGAGATTGATAGACCAGTTGGTCACCTTGTGCGGGAAAAACAAGTTGGAGACTCCCACTCTATGGGACTGACGGATCTGTGCTTTGGCAGACAATATGGTCCTGTTGGCTTCATCAGTCCATGACGTGCAGGTCCCACTGGATCAGTTCGCATATGAAGAAGCTGGGATGGCCATCAGCACCTCCAAGTCCGAGACCATGTTTCTCAACCGGGAAAGGGTAGACAGCCATCTCCAAGTCAGGGAAGAAGTTCTGCCCCAATGAGAGGAGTTCAAGTACCTCAGGGTCTTGAGAGTGAGGGAATGAAGAAGAGAGAGGAAAGAGGATTGGCGTGGTGCAGTAATGTGGACCCGGCACGGATCCATTGTGGTGAAGAGAGGTCAAAGCCAAACCAGTCTAGCATCAGCCCCATCCTCACCTATGGTCATGAGCTTTGGGTAGTAACATGCAAGAATGAGATTGAGAGTTTGTTTCCTCCTCAGGGTAGCTGGAATATTCCTTAGAGATAGTGCGAGAAGCTCAGTTATCTGCTTGAAGTAGAGCCACGTTGAGAGGAGCCAACTCAGGTGGTTTGGGGATCTGATTAAGATGGGAGGTGTTTAGGACATGTCCCAGCAGCAGGCGGCCTCAAGGAAGACTCAAGGAGAGGACTGGGAACATCTCGGGAACCCATGAGATGATCTAGAAAAAGTGGCCGGGGAGAGGGAGATTTGGGGTTCCCTGTACGAGCTGCTGCCCCCCAAGACCAGACCCCCGGATGAAAAGTAAGTAAGTTAGTATCAGTGTGGACTCTATATGGATTCCTGCACCAGTACCAACAAAAATTCGAATCTGTCAACATCAAGATTGTCAACATCAACTCAAACTTTATTTATTTATATCGCACTTTTCATGCAGAGGAACACAAAGTGTTTTTTTTTGCAGAAACAGGACATGGAACAGTCCAGCAATACCCACAGCCTGCCAACACAAGCAAACTGGCACATACTCACCCACTGACACAGACATATACAGTAGGCTGATGTATCAGTATAGTATAGTTATAATGTGTCTTGAGCTTCTTCTCTTTTTTTGGGGGGGGGCTACGCCCTGTGCCTGGACCTCAGCCTGAGGACCCCAGCAGATCAGCTAAATATGGAGGGGCGAGTTTGACACAAAACTAGTACAAGTATTTTAAAGTCAATTTTGAGACAGGGAGCAAGTGCAGAGATCATTGGGAATTGGATTAATGTGTTCCCACCCTCTGGTCCTTGTCAGTACCTGAGTAGCTGAGTTTTGTAAGAGTTATAGGTTATTAGTGGTGATGATAGAAGCCCACCTTTGTTACGTTCTGCCAGAATTAGAAAGTGTAGCAGCCGGAATTAGATTTATATTAGATTTGTAGTTTTGGTAACTACTTCTCTCTTTAGCTTTGCGGCCTATAAGTTGGACCTTGGTTATGCCTTGGTTGCTTCGATGACAATAAACATGATTCTTAATAGACGAGTTTGGGGGGTACTTCCGGTGTCTGAACGTCACGTCCGGTATAATTTAGTCCGATGTGTTTTTGGTTATTTAAAACGGATGGTGGTAACTTGCGGTGTGCTATTCCACACCCAAATGCTCTCGTGCGGATCTGTGACCCACAAACGCATGATTTAATAATCAGTGCAACTCCTTCCATTTTCCCATTCCTTTTGTAATTGCTAGTAGAAGAAGCCAGCCTATTGGTCCAGAAGAACATGTGATCACTTGGTGAGTAACAATATTACAAAATTATGAACTGAGCGAGTGGGGTGGTGTGTTTACTGGTCACAGACGACATCTAGTGGTCGGATTTTGAACTGGCGTGCGTTTTGTGTGTTTTGTTTGCTCGGTTCCTCGGTCAAGTACCAGAGTTGCCATAGGCTACCTTTAGTGTGTTTCCTCCCAACGGGACAAAATGCCAGCCCCCTGTATGCCAGCCCCCCTATATTTTGTCATGGGTAGCGCTCCGGCGCCACTTGCTGTTACCCGAGACTTGCGGCTAGAGGGCGCTAGGTCCTTAAGGCGTTGGGCACCGTCTCGGGCGGAAGCCACGAAGAAGAGTGCTAATGCTAACGATTAGCAGCCGTGACTTCCCTATTTATTACAGCAGATCTATGCGATCGACCTGCTGGCATTTTCGTGGATACCTGGAGGCTGAGTATTGGTTTACTGATCTCTAGTTAACTACTCCGCCTCTTACCCATGCGGTTATGGGTTTCTGCCGGCAGGCGGGAGTTTATGTGGCAATACGATTGTTTCTCCCGTCTGCCCGTGCGTCGCTTAACTCTGGCAGCTAGCCTATAACTAGCGACTCAAACCTTCCGTAGTTCCCATCTCCGGGGACCGGTTAGCATATGATTATATCACCCGGCGAGTCGTGGTCAGTTTGTACCACGGGTATACTCGTACAATACCATCTGGTGTATATGACGCTAACTGGTTCCCCATCGAGTCGCATTTATGGTTCTGTTAGAGCTAAATCTCTCGTGAGTCCAATTCTTACTCACGTTATTCAGCCAGTATCTCTGGCGTATTTGAGTGTCCCGCAACACACTCTATTTGGGCTGAATGCTCAGTTGGC
>OMKY01057266.1:0-18570 GCA_900302395.1 Bregmaceros cantori | reverse complement strand
ATAACTGCCACATTTATAGCTTTTTGATATATTGACAACTAAAGTTACCAAGTTCTCTCAATGTTGTTGAGGCAAATCTGAAGGATTCTGCTAATTCTGGGGGAATTATAGGAGGGTATGGGGACATTTACATTGAAATGACATCATGCGTTTGCTCTCTTTTCCTCTCAAATGGATTGTAACGGAAGAGCATAGGCACAGAACTAAACCATCCATCAAAGTCAGCTTTCGTCACCGTCTTTCGTCAGCCATCGTCACGTTTATACCCAAACCCACGCAACATACGCAGAGGGTATTTAAGTTCGGACACAGTACGTTGTCTGGTGAACTCAAAAGTATGAGTGGTTTTGTTCCTGAATCCGCAACCAGACATGGAGTTCCTGGAGGTCTTAATGGAAGGCCTGGACCGGGTCTTGCTCATCCGTGGCGGTGGGCGGGAGGTCATCACCATTTACTCCTAAAACATTTCCCAAGGACTGCTTGGCTGCATAGTCTTAGCTGGGACAAACAGGCACCATCCCCTGGATCTCACAAGGATTAGTGGTGCACTGTACCTCATGACCACTGCCATTGTGAAAAAGCATGTGCTTATTTGATTGGACTGGCCAATCTATTGATCAAATTAGTTTTTGATCATTGATCAAATCT
Organism: Bregmaceros cantori; assembly: GCA_900302395.1. NCBI lineage: Eukaryota > Metazoa > Chordata > Actinopteri > Gadiformes > Bregmacerotidae > Bregmaceros > Bregmaceros cantori. Next base: position 17,922 of record OMKY01057266.1, on the reverse strand, counting down.
CATGTGTTCACCTGTATGTGTGTGTGTTGTCCTGTGGGAGTTGATGGGGTAAGGTCGCGATTTGTACACCCCTGCTGCATTTCCTCTGGCACAACAGACTTTGGATATAAGGCAAGGCGTCACAAACTGTTCTTTCAACGTACAGACCCATCCCATCTATGGACTGATGGCTGAACTCCTCAAAACAGATGGTGTTTATTCCCTCTGGATCCAACAATGGATGGCAAATGCACAAAAACAAAGGACCGGCTCTATACAGATAGCAGAATACCAGTATAAGACGCAGCAAGCACCTTTTTCACAAAGCAGAATTTTTGGACGTCTGTGACCGGTGTTTAAAACATTTGATTGTCTATGGCAACTTCTCCACTACAAAAAAACTCAAGGCACAGTTCGACGCATCTCAGTTAAGTTTAGTTCAGGTAAAGAGAATGTGTCTCCACTGTTCTTAATGAGGCCACGAGGGGGTGGTATTACCACATTTTTAAAAACTCAATTTTGATACACCAGTGCTCACCCCCACCCCTGTGCGTGTGACATCCCTCCCCATTAACACATGAATTCAGAACACAGTGCTGTGGCCACTGTATAGCATGGGAGAAGGGTGTAGGTGGGATTGAGGGGGACGGGAGGGGAGAGAGAGACAAAGGTGGCGTCACCCCACTGGAGGCAGGTAATTCCTGAAGTGTCATGTCTGTCTTTGTTCTATTGATGCCTGCCAGACTGGGGGATGCTCCATTCATCTCCTGTGATTGGCCGTCCGCATTGTGTCACCCCCTCGGAGCGTGACCAGCAAACGTGGCCACTGCTGGCCACATTCTAGACTCACACCTCAGAGGGTCCTGAAACCTGGCGTGGCCGATTTGCGCTCGTGGAGAAGGGATTTTTGGGCTTTTTTTTTTGCTCTATGTCCTGGGCAGCCTTTAGTTGTTGGTTTCCAAATTGAGAGTTCACCCTTGTTACATTGAGGAGTGTAGAACTCTGATGTGCTCATCCAATAGTGCAATAGGGGAATTTGATTAATGCTTTGCTGTAGAGATCCCTTATAGGACAGTTGACTGGCCTACATTTAGTGTTTGCTCAGCCTTTAGTGGTTAGTTCAATCACTTTACAAGGTCATGTAACTTGCACCCACTACAATGAGATATGAGACGGGGGCTGGGCACACTTGGGGTGAGTGTGTTGTGTTTAAGTAGCGAAGGTTCAAGGTTGTAATATGTGACTGACACTAATGCTGTGTCCCAATGATTAATCGCAAATCGAATAACCGATCGATAATATTAAATTTATTTTCGTACTAAGAAGAATCTCTTCCTTCGAGTTCATTGTAGGTTCATAATATCCCAATACCTCCACAAGCGTTACGGAATGAGAACCCATATTACAGAAAAATATGTTAATGTTGGGTTTGAGAAGTTTGTTTTTTGGTCATGCAGGTTGAAAGTCCTGCCTTGTATGGTATCGCACCATATCACCTAGCAGAGCTAAGAAAGTCCAAAAAAGATGGCTGAAAAATAAATTGACTGATAAATTAATGAATGTATTAGCTCTTATAGCCCTTATTTTTGTCTTACCTCTAAGAACTGCATATCTTGTTCTGAGTATATTTCTTTGAGATAAGTGAAATGTGTGTAACCCTATGAATTACAATGTGTGTAACCCTATGAATTCCAATGTGTGTAACACTATGAATTCCAATGTGTGTAACACTATGAATTCCAATGCCATGTCTGTTATTTGCATTGTGTGCATTACATGATGATATGTGTGATGCTGGTTTTTTATGATATGTGTGATGCTGATTCTAATACTGAACTGGCCTCATGTTGCAATTTTAATACATTTTTAATTGTGTTCAGCTAAACTAGTGTGCCGGCTTGTTTCGTCTGTGTCCCTGTCCATCCCTATCAATACCCTTTCTCCTACCAAAACTTGAATGTCTCGTCCTCCGTTCAAGGAGAGTTCTCACATTAACACGTTTTAAATTGCTGAAATCGTATTAAAAAATGTGGATAATTTTCAATTTGGCTGCTTGTCATGCTTCCTCCTTCTTTTTCGTCCCAGGAGTTTTGTCATTGTTTTTATACTTAGGGTCAATCAAAAATGCATGCTTTTTCTGTGAAGCAATTTGGCGCAATACAAAAAATGTGTTGAGCTGTGTATTTGCTGTATACTTTTACTGCATATCTATTAACCAATCAATCAGTATACCTGTGGTAATGCAGCTTTGTGTGTGCAACAGTTGAAGGGAAGCAAAATACATTGACGAACAGCAGAGATCTGCTCACAATTGCTATGACTAATTGTTGATCACTCAACATGGAAGTATTTTATATGTTATAATGCATGCTGCCTCATTCTTTGTTGTATTAAAATGATGACACTTAGCTTTCCAATATCTTCTGAACCATCATCAACACACTCACACTGCTTGGCACCTTGTCGAGGGCAGTAGACGTTGATTTGAAATCATTGTTGGCAAGTCTACTCATTAAAATGCTTTTCGTGTGTGTTTGTGTATGCGTGCGCGCGCGTGTGATCACACTATTGTAATTATTTTAATGAGACATGGAATGAGTTCTGTCATCTGTGGGAAACTGCTTCAGACACCCAGACTCACGCACACATGCACAAGATATTGTGTCCAGCCCAAGCAGGATTTGGGCTTTTCACTAAAATCTTTTAAACTTTGTGTCATGATTATTTTTGTCTGCACAACATGTACTTTTAGGCAATTGATTGTTTACATGATGTAAAAAACAAACAAACAAACCAAATCAGTATGTTATCGAATGTTAACTTGCTCGATACACTTGGTGGAGGTTTTCTGTTTTGTAGTTGTCTCGCTATGACTCTATTCTTCTCTGTTTCTTCTGAAATACCATCAGAGCCAGTTGCACGTGATGATATTATTTTTTATCCCTAGTATTCTCATAACGTCTGGCTGTAACTTTGGGATAGGACACAATATTAATGGCAGCATTAGGTACCCTTTGCAGTTCCATATTCCTGCTATTACGGCACATGCAAGAAGCTAGCATTTTTCCAGATGCATTTTGATTCGTGTGGTCCCCAACCTCTGAACCTTGGACCAATACCGGGCTGTGAACCGTTTGGTATCGGGCCCCACAAACACATGAATATTGGCAAGTAGATAAACATAAATATTGGCAGTAGTCAGAACGTCTAATGAAAAGGGATAGACTAGATATTATACAGTTGTTGGTTCGAGTGTTGAAAGCCCACATAACATTGATTAGATTGATCAGCTTCATGCACCATGCTTCTATTTACAAGTTATGAACATACATGGAATTTGGGATCTAACACAGTAGAGTCTCCAGTTAACATCATTCTGACAAGAACGCAGAGACAAAACTAGGCCAAGCTGCCTAAGTAGGGGAAACGATTACAAACGTTATGGTGCTAAATTTGAGGAAGAGCAATTTGCTGGTCCCAAACTCGACTATAAAATGAAGACACCTATTTCCTCGCCATCATATTATATATATTTTTTTGTTCCCCCTTTCGGTTACATTAAATGGAAAATGAAAATTATTTACTCTTGTTTTGAGTCTTGTTATTTCTGGTGGTCTTAGTTGGCCGAGCTCTGTTAGTCCGACATAACCAGACGAACGTCCGTGCTGTATGTGCTGTAAATATGTAGAGGGAAAAAAAGTTTCTAGTTTCCTCTCTGAATGCACTGACATTATTCAGAATAGTGTGTAGTCCGAGAAGACTCTTTCTTCTTAGAAATTACAGAAATGAAGAACACAGTCTGGCTTGCCCAGTCCACTTTTAAATTCTCAAAACTGTTGTGTAGTGTATTTAAGATTTAATGAGCATAGGTGTCGTGGCTACGTATATTTGGGGGTCAGTTGAGTGTTGACTTTTTGCAAGAGTCAAATTTCCACTGTGAATGAACTGAGTGTGCCTTTGTACGGAGAGAGAGAGGGCCCAGGGTGCGTAGGTGAGAGAGAGTCTGAGAGTGGAAGAGAGGACAGCGTGCGTACATGTACATGAGTTAAATCATCCGTGCCTACATGCTTGGGTAATCACAGAAGAGAAAAACATTTCTTTTTACATGTGAGTGAGAGTGTGAGAAACGTTTTGGGAGAGTAAGAGTTTGTGTGTAGAGAGGACCAGGTGGGAGTTGAACTCTGTGGGCGTGGACCTCCCGCCCTCCCATTTCCTCGATGACTCTGGATTCTAAATATTCTTCCAAGCAACGTGCGGAACATATCTATGATGCGGTAAGGAGCCTCACTGTAGTGTTTTATAGCGTTTCACCTGAGAATTAGGCCTTTTGCCGTACAGTTAGATAGGCCTTGGTGCAGGCTGTAATGTATATCATTTTGGTCAGTAGATTATATACATTGTGGGTTGTTGCCGTTCATCTGATATAGTGTTTAATATTGTTTACTGCACACAACAACCATTCACCAACAATGTCTTTGATCCGGCTACTGCTGTGGAAAAATCAATGCTTTAGATTACTAGGTACTGGAAAAAGGCTAAAATGAAAGAAACTTAGTTACCGGCATAACTGTTGACAAATGACCTGGTTCATAGACATTTTGAACTCCTATCTATTCATGTGGGTGAATATTATGAATGTGAACAGGCTGCAGTATGTAGTATATTCAAATACCGCCATCAGGTCTGGGAAAATTACTTAAAAATCCCTTACAGTTACAAGTTAAGAACTTTAACCTAACATAATCCCATAACCACATTTCAAACATTAAGTGAAGGGATTACATTCCATTACTTTTGATTACAAATGCAATCAATTTAACACTTGCCGTCCCATCATTTTTCATTTCTTTGATTCTCTGTTTTGGTGCAAAATTACCATGGTCTCCTGTACATTGGGTTCTCATGTTGATAGTTATAATGATTATCCAAGTGAGTGTAATACCCCATTCTTGGCAAATGTTACTGTAAAATGGATTACATATTTTAATAATACACTTACTATTTGTTGTAATCTGATTACTGTAATACGATACCAAGTAAACCGCTACTACCTAACCTTGCCTGACATCGGCAGTGATGTCATTAACAAACTTACAGTAATTGACTTTGATTGTCCCCCTTTTTAGGTGAAGTAGTAACTAGTAACAAGTATTCTATTCTATATAGTTACTTTGTTCCATCATGCTTCTCATTTATCTTAAGTTTAATATTAAAAATATTGATCGATTTTCAAGAGTTGAAAAGATTTGATAGATTTGTTCTGTACATTATTCATGTAAAGTGTTAAAACAAGGTGAACTACCTTTAAGTAGAGTAGTGCGTAATCAATAGTCTGATTACTTTTACTCCAGGCGCTGCCTCAACCGAGCAGACAACATTATATCTCACCCCGGATGGAAACCTTTTGATTTGTTACCCTCAGGGAGACGGTACAAGCGTATCAGAGCAAGGACAAACAGACTGAAATCTAGATGTTTTCTACAAAGCTATGAAGATGCTGAACGCACATATGCTTTGAATTTTGTATTTTTGTTTTAATTGAGAAAAATCTTAATTTCACGCTGTGCAATATACTAATGTGCAATATCTGCAAATACTGAACATTATTACTTATTCTCTGTGTAATTATTCTATTCTGTATTCTCTAGTACACTGTGCAATGGAGTTGCAATCATTAATGTTACAACATTTTGTGTAATCCGAGTCCCTCATGTAATGTTTGCGTGTTTATCATATACTGCAATTCTGATTGATTGATTTATTCTGGCATTTTGATATCCAGGATGAACACAATTAAAAATTGTATTCATTAATTCATATGAATTTCATAAATGAACTAAAACAACCACATTGTTAACACATGAACATGTTTCCAGGAGATTATTTTGCTCAAGAAGTTAAAGGAATTAAATGAGTATTTAATACCCTAAACCATAGTCACCATGTAAGTGCTATTTTCTATCCGTAGTCCTTCTTGGGGGAGGTGGAGAATGGTATATTATTATTATCATTGTTGTTATTATTATTATTATTATTATTATTGTTGTTATTAACATTATTAACACAAATACTGTTGTTATTATTTGTATTCATTTATTTCTTCAGGGATAAATGCTTATACGAGACTAATTAAAACCATAGCACATGTCTGATCAAAGGTGCATATTAAAAGCCTTAAGTTAGGTGCCTTTTTTTGAGTTATTTCCTTTGAAAGCAACATCGCGGTCCTTGGCAATCAAAGGAAGTCCAGAACTGACCTCAGAATGAATCCACAATTTTCGGAGAAGGAGACTAAGATTTGAAATGATGGTCGATATGATCATGTAGTTGAAGTGACTTTTCAACGTGTGTATAATTCTTTTTTACTAGGACTCCTGGTCTGCGCGTGACGGTGTGTGTGGCTCTGTTCACCAGTCTGTTTGCAGTCTCTTCTCAACGTCGGAAAGGTAAAGACCCTCTGTGTTGATGACACGGAAGTGTGTGTAAAAGGAAGGAAAACAAGTGATGAAACTTGGAATGATGATCAACATGAAAGGTTTTTGCCATCATTTTGATGTCTCACTATCTCTGCAGATTGCACATTTTCATGTTAGCATATGTAGCGTTCGTCGGTGAAAGTAGATTCATGTCACACCAAGTTGAGGGGAATCTACTGGATGGTTTATTAATATAAGACACACAGCACGGGGACAGGACGCAGAATACATCTGAACGCCACGTAGAAGAATCAACTCTCCCGTGCTAGCTTTTAACATTTTGGTGGGGCTTAAGTATGTTCATTGCCCAGATAATGGGCAGGACCATGACACTGGGAGTGGTGGCTTTGGGAGATATCGACATGAAACGCGTTTCAGCGTCTCATGTGAATGAAAAGTGATTCATTGCTGCCGGGTGCTGATGAATCGATCATCAAATTAAAAATCAAATAATTGATAATCACAATCATTCATTGGACAATGGGATGCAGATCTAGAAACTAGACTTGATCATGGAAACAGACTGTTGCATTAACACTGTCCCACTACTCCAATAGAGCAGGTGCATGGTGACATCACGGCCTTGGGGAGACAGACATTTTGGTGGTAGCATTGTGGTCAGATGAACAGGCAGAGAGCGGTATTTGCATAACATTGTCTGTTTGAAAGTTTTCTATTATTGATTATTATTATTAATATGTCATGAATCACCAGCAGATGGCAATGGACGTGAAGTGGTAAGGGATACCACTTAACAGCACGTATACGTGCCATACGTGCTACCCCCAAAATGTCTGCCGCCCCAAGCCGTGACGTCACCGTGCACCAGCCCTATTAGTTGAGGAGCATTCCATTAAAATATGATTTGCTTAGAAATTCCACATAGACATATGTTTATAGTCCCAGATGTAAAAATGCTTATTTTTATGACCACAACTTGTGTCTTTCAGACAATTAAACCATAATGTGGAATGTCAATAAGCTATTCAAACACCTCAGGCAAACTACTCTATAAATGTATTGATAAGGTGACACACATATGAACACTTTGGAAATACCCTTGAACAGGAACATATGGACAAAACATTTCCAAGTTCACATTAAAACACTCAAAACACTCTCTCTTGAACCCCTTCACATTAAGCCTCTTAATAAAAATGAAAAACTTCAAAAGAATAAAAAAATGAAAAATAAAAATATTCTCTTCACACTATTTTCCACTTCTGTACCTTATATGAACATAAAAACAATACATCATAGAAGAAATGAAATCTTGACTGAAATGTTCACATTAATGCTGTCTCTGCCTCAATAATAACGCAGAGGAGAAATTCTGTAGTTCTGTAAATCGAGGTATCTCTCGCTCTCCCTTTCCCTCACACACACACACGCACACACATTTCATTGTGTGTGTAAATTCACAGTGCAGTGCAAGATTGGCTGTGACAGTGAACCAATTAGGGGGATTGTGGTGGGGGCTGCTCGGAAGAGCAGGAAGTGAGAGAGAGGGGTCGAAGGTGAATGGCTAACTGTTTGTGGAATCTGGGGGCCCCTTTAGAGTCTGTCCCACCTTAACAAGCAGCCGTCTTGTCTTAACGGGAAGTCATTGTGGCTTAACGAGCAGCCATCTTGTCTTAACGAGAAGAATCGGTTCACTTCCAAATGTAACTTTTTAATATATATATAATAAATTAACAGAAGAATGGAAAAAGGAAAAAATAAAACCAAAAAAACAAAATGAAAAAGATAAAACAACTGGAAGGGAACTGTTAAGGTATGATTCCCAACTGTCCTGAGAAGGAGGGATCAGTTTCTGATCATGAAGGTGTGCTTTGAAGCTGTCCTGAGAATAAGTTTTGGCGAGTGGGGAGTACCAGAGGGTGGGGCAACCATGCTGGAAGCATCTTGCTCTTTAGAGATCAGTTACTGATCACCCCTTGCATGGCATGAATGTAAAGGCACTGGCTAAATATGTTTGAATGCTGCCTGTTGTGATCCATCAAAATTGAAGTACTCACAATAGCGATGGACGAATGGATCAAGTGGAAATGCTGTGCTGTGGATTAGTGGAGCGTGAGCTGGTGAAGTGCACCAGCCTTATTAGTTCAGGAGCATTGCATAGAAATAGGATTTGCTTCATTCCACATAGACATATGCTTATAGTCCAAGATGTAAAAATGCTTATTTTTATGACCACAACACGTGCCTTTCAGACAATTAAACCAGAATGTGGGACGTCAAAAAGCTATTCAATCACCTCAGGCAAACTACGCAATGACCAAAGAAAAATCAAAAATGAAAAAGTCTGTAAATGTATGAACAATTTGGAAATACCCTTGAACAGGAACATATGGACAAAACATTTCCAAGTTCACATCAAAACACTCAAAACGCACAAAATGAACAATGGGAACCATAGGAACAGTGGGAATATACCATAACCACATGCCAACATTACTAATTACTGTGTCTGCTAGTGCCGCTTAGTGGATAACTGAAATTGCCATGATCTAACATTAATACCGATAAAATGATTTAAGATTTATTTAATTTAAATTAGGGTAAAAGTCAATGAGGAAAATGCATTTCAAAGTGCCATTCCAGAGTTGTAAATAATTGAAAAATGCCTCTGCATTTTGGAAATCCTCCTATTATGAATGATGATAATAGCAATAAATCTAGCAATACCAATACGACTACTACTAATAACAATACAAATGCCATTATTATCAAATGTATCAAATGGTGAAGTGTTTGGTAATTATCCCGCGGCCTGGCAGACAGGGCTTGAAAACAAAATTATTTTTAAAACATTCCGGTTTTGGAACAGTTGAAGAAATATTTTTTCGTTTCCGTTTCCGCTCCTTGTAAAATTCTGTAAATTTCTGTTCCGTTTTCAGTTTTCGTTTTCCGTTTTGGTTCCTTGAACCGTTCGGAGCCCTGCTGGCAGCTATGTATTCAATATGCCTCCAAATTGTTCAAAATAAGAGCACTATACACAAGGCGCGGCAGGTCATGTTGAAGTAGCATGAAGACACTGAACCTAACGCGCCCCCATTCATAATAATGGCGCTGTGGTTTCGATCACAGCATCCGTAGTGGCGAGAGCTGTCCTCCACTCATCAGATTGTCTGTGATGTCTACCCTCAAATCCAGTTTCCGACTAATCCTAAACTAAAACTATTACAAATTAAAACGGCTAATTTGGATTTTGCCAGTTATTTGGATCATTGTCTGGAAATCTTTTATTTCTCATTATTACAAGGGCTGGAGTTTATTCAGTGAATACATTAAAGTATAATACATGTAATCAAGCAATCATTTGATTTCGATTTCAGCAAAGTGTGATTTTTGTTTCCCTCCAATGTTTATTTTCAATATGTTCTATACATTCAAGTGTGGCACAACTTACAGATCATTGCTAACCCCACCTCTCACCTTTAACCCCACCCCAAAGTTAACCAAGGGGGTCTAATCCCCATTTAATCACCTTATTATCTGCTATCATACAGCTCACTACACACACGCACACTTTTTCTGTCTCTACGTCTCTCTCTCCCTCTCCCCTCTTTTACCCTCTCTCTATCTACTTCCACGCACACCCGGAGACATGTCTTTCATGAGGATGTGTTTATTCTGGCGTAGAGTCCAGACTCTACATCAGGAGTGTCAAATATGTGGCCCTCAGGCCTGATAAGTCCCATAACCAGCCAAAGGAATTATTTACAAATTTTACGAAATTTGGAATTTTTCAATGGTAGAAACAGCTGTTCTTAGTGCTTAGTGTATAGGCTGTGGACTCGCCAGTCACATCTATATATCTAGTACTTGCATGGTGTGTACATTTTCAGAACATGCTTGTATTATATTATATTGGATTAAAGTAAAACAAAGGGAACACATTTGAAGTTGCCTATGTTGTAAGATGAAATGAATGTCCTTGTTTTAGGGGAGTGGGACATGTCAATCCTAGTCAATGGCTGTGGTTGCATACATCTGAATTAATCTTTCAATTAACTGCAATAGGCACCTGGGGCTCATGTACGCATCCGTTTGCTGGTCTGGAAGATGTTGAAGACAAAAGAAATTGGCCAAAAATATATTAGTCAATGAGGGCTTTGGAGGTCAGTGGAATGGCACTGTGGGGAAAGACTCTGCAGGGTACACATGCACATTTAGTTTGAGCCCATCTGGGTGCAACTCCCTTCCTTTAAGTGCATTTCAATAATAAAATAAATAAATAAAAAACACATTTGTCCAGAGATGTGTTGATTCCGATGTCTGAAGACCCCCATAAAGCTCCTTATAATGATGCATTTTGTCTTGCCGGGGTCGGTTCGTACATCAGCGCTGCAATTGTTTGAACTTGAGCTATTCAGACCAAATGCTAACGTCTGGTGAATCAGGCAGTTGTAGCCAAATGCTACAGATGGAACATTCCAATTGGCATGTTCCATTTCTAGGGGGGAAGCCAGATCATCTGCAGCATGATTTAAGCAATTAATACTTAAATCACCACTACTTATTTCGTTAGCTGTGAGCCAATACATTAAAATGTTCTTGAAAAAGTTGATGATGCTACTCAGCCTTTGTCTTATTTATTGACGTCTTTTTCTGTGTTTTTCAGTGTTCATAATTTCATTTTGGGGATTTTCTTTGTCATGTTTTTAAACGTTTGCTTATTGTGGGCATACACAATGATGTGCTGGATTAATTGCACTGAGCTCCCATATGCATATACATAATTGGTTCATCTGATTGAAAAGCTGTTCCACCCATCACTGGTTGTGGATGATGCTGTGCCTGGAGTGGGGTAAACAACGTGGCACAGTTGTGTGGTATGCCCCTTCCTCTGAGAAGATATAAAGAACTGTTCACACCAGGTTAGTCATTTGATGACTTCCCACATCCACTTATTTCTCCTATTTTTTTCTATTCCTTTTTCGTAATATTTCACTATCTTTGCCTATGCAACAACATGGGTCATCCTTCTCCAGAAGGGCCAATCCAGTGTTGTTGTGGGTACCGTCGATAGGTCCTAACCCTTAAGTCCTGACCCTTCGTACCGCCGCTTGTCTGCTTCTGCTTCTTTTACCTTCTACCAATCACTTGAGGCAGGGTTTTTTTTAGCCCAATGTGGTAGTGTTTTATATGACTGTAGAGTCTTAGAGATTGGTATTTGATGAAAGCCATCAGCGATGTCATGACTGATGTTTTTATTTCTATGTTATCTGTGAGTTTGTGATTTACATAATGTGCTTTTGGAATGTTTCAATTATGTTACTCAGTTTTTGTCCTTTCCTTAAGCAAGTTCAAAGTTGTCTATTTTTTACGACATATTTTAAATCTAATCTCTCTTCCCCTGTGTTGTTGTGATTATTCCACGCTTCTGATGGAGCTCCAAATATTATAATACCTTCTCAACCAATTGTGTGCGTGTGTGTTTGTGTATGTATGCATGCGGAGTGGGGGTAGTATTGAAAACTTCTGCAATTGGTGAAGGTCAAAGTTGAGTTTGGTGTGGAATGTTGGGAACTCTGGTGCCCCGTTGCTATGGACAGCACCCATGCCAAAAGGTGAGGGGGTACCCCCACACCATATGCACACACACACGCACACAGCAAAGACAATCGGTCATCTAGCACAAACAAAGGTGGATAATTAGAGTGAGGGAGTAGTGTGAGACAGAGGTGGGGAGAGAGATAACCAAAGCAGGAATAAGGGGGTGCTTGGCGGACAGGGCTTCGGAACAACTAGGAGGCCCTAAGGAGTGAGATGGAGGAGTGTCTTCCGGACTTGTGCACAAGAAAGTGATGAAAACTTCAACCAACCTGGGGAAATTAAACAGCTACCGCGTAGGGCTAACGTTGCATCCTTTGCAATCGTTTTTACCATCGGCTGCAGAAAGTAAGTGCCCTGGATGAAAACTAAATGGTGCGGTCGGTGCAGACATTGTCCGCTTGTTCACGTGACTGTGTGAGTGTGCGTGCACGTGTGTGGTAATTGCTGAGTACCAGTGTACGCGTGTACATCTTTGCACGCAAACAACCTTCGCTCAAATCGTGCTGCCCGTGCGTGCGTCAACAGCAGCTGGTCTGGAAGTTAGGACCAGGTATGCGTAGGATTACATGCCGATGTTTTTAACCTCCAGAGCAGCAGCTCCAGGCCAGGCAGCAGCAGTCCCTTGTAATTTTACTCACCACAGTTTTGCCTGCAACTCTGGCAAACGCCTGAAACTGTGATGGAACTACGCAGCCTTTTCCTTCTGCTGTGCCTGGGCACAGTAAATGGTCAGTGGTGGACTTTGCTCTTTGGAGGTCCACCATCGGATGACGACGACAACCTGGCCACCACAACCACCAGCAGTTCTCCCCCCTACACATCTTCCTCCTCAGTCTCTCCCACTACTCCTCCCATCGTATCATCCTCTGCGCCCCATTCTCCCGGCACACATAAGGCCGCGCAGAGCACCCAAAATCCTGCTCAACCACCAAAACCTGCCAACAACCCTGTGGGGAACGATCTCTGGAAGAGCGGTGAGAAAATCTCTTAAAAGTTGGATTTGGATGATATTGATGCATGTTAAATATTGCAATTGTTATATATTGTACTTGCCTATCCATCATTGACCATGTCCTTCTTCAGGACGCTTAATGACACATCTTGTCATCATGGGAATTTTAGGTTGATGATGCCATAGCTCTTTTCTGTCAGCTCTTCATAGATGATACTGCACAGAATCTGGGTCAGTAGGCTGAGGGACAAATTGAGCTTTGTTTGCAACACAGTGTCCACTTGTGAAGAGATGTGACACAAACTTGTGTGTGGGTGGCCACAATGGATAGTTCAATGGCTAGGTTAAATGCTTTGAGGGGCCTCCAAGCATAGCTGGCTCCGGCGGATGGCTATTAGCAACCCAACAAGAGGAACAGTGAGGTACAAGTGTACAGACAGTATCGTGCATTTCATCGCTAATATGGACGTGCAGTAGATATATGTGCAGTAGATAGCTCTTTTCTATCACTTTCTTCCAAATGTGAGGTGTGTCTGCAGGGGCGCCACCAGGAATTGTATGCCCCCTGAAAAAATATCACATTGGGCCCCATCACAAAAAGGCCACAAGAACCTTGTTAAACTGCTGTAGCCAGCATGCAGTTTGTTTCAATGTGCATCTGGAGCTTGGTAACATGTTGTTTTTAACCACTCACCTGGAGGACCTAGTGGCATACTGTCTCCTCACGCTGATACCTGCAGTTTCCCCTCTCTCACCGTCACTGCGTGAGTGCGTTAGAGCACTGAATGGACTGTACCATTAATGCAGTAGGGGGTGTGATTTAATATATATTTCCTAAAATAAAATAGAAACCATGCACCTCAGTAATGGAGACAAATGGTAGCCTTGTTAAATTAGTTTAATTAATAATTATTTTGAATAAAATGTTGAATACGACTTAGAAAAAAATCAAAATGCTATTTTTTTTCTGGGCCCCCTGTCACTCATGGGCCCATGGAATCATCCCATTTTTCCCCCCATTACGGCGCCCCCGTGTGTCTGTGTGTGTGATTTTCAAGTAAATGTAGAGATCGGCCTTGGGGCCTAACTGAGGACTGTGGCCAACATTTATATTGGTATACAATATCCAGCACACGGATTATAAAGTAACAGTGCTCACGCCAGGTTTCAATTTTGCGTTCAATCAAGTGTGGTGCAGCGCGGCGCAAAATCAGCAAAACTTTTGAAAAATCTGGAATTGACATTTCGCAAAAAGATATGTTAGTGGAATTCATGAAAATAAAGATTGTGTAAGGCAAATATGCCCCATCAAATTGTTTCTGGTGGATCATATACAACCTGTATATTTTTGTGAATGTATGTATAGACTATAGAATATCTTTTTTCCTTGTTGTTGATGTTGTACAGTACCCAGTTTACAAGAGGTTCAAATCTATTGTTGTTGGGCAGTGAACAGACTTACAATGGCATGTGTGTACATACTGCTAGGTGCTAACAGGTGGTGCATGCATTGCTACTTCTGGTATACCAGTGTATGCAGATGGCTGCCTGGGGGCAGTATGGTTGCGTATACCTGTGTGATTCAAATAAAAGGTTTAATATAAGTTACGTTGTTTCTCAATGCTCAATGTTAATAGCTTTATATAATTTCTAGTAAATACAGGTATATATAAAATCAATCTAAATAGAATTATAGTCTTTTGGTACATTTGCTGGCTGCAGTGCCCCCATAATCTACAAGTAGATCACACTATATTGTACCTAATGGCCACTTCTGTATTAGAGAATGTCTACATTCTCAGTTAAGCAAGGATTTGTTGTCAAAAGGAAATACATTTTTAACTGACGGTCTGTTCATGCCTTACTACTGAAGTCTCAACTCAGCCCAATCAGGAGTCAATATGAAGATTGACTGTGTCCTTAATAAACGACCGTAACAGCAACATGGTTCACCTCACATGGTTACGTTTAAAGTTTATTGTGGTTGAGTTACTGGTTGGGACGAGCTGTTACGTTTAGAAAAAGTGATACAATAATATTCAGGAAATAATGCACTGTTTGTGTAAGAACCCATTGTCTTAGGTCACTTCTGAAAGGATATGTGGGCCTGGATTTAGGATTCCATTTGGGTTTGATGCAACATGACCAGGATCTTCTGGAACTTTGTTGTATCTTCGACCATTAATGAAATTAATCCATGGTCCTTGACAAGTTCAAAAAGGTTTATTTAACTTCATGCTCGCAAACCTCTGGATAGAAAAAAAGTACATGACTGAACTGTAGACGAGTTCGGGGGGTACTTCCGGTGTCTGCATGTCACTTCCGGTGTCATTTAGTTCAATGTGTTTTTGGGAATTTTTCAACATGTTGAAAAGATGGTGGTAACTTGCGGTGTGCTATTCAACACCCCAATGCTCTCGTGCAGATCTGTGACCCACAAACGCATGATTTCATAATCAGTGCAACTCGTTCCATTTTCCTATTCCTTTTGGAAGAACTAGTAGAAGCAGCCAGCCTATTGGTCCAGAAGAACATGTGACTACTCGGTGAGTAACTTTAAGTCGGATTTTGACTGTATTTAATCAATATTTATACAAAATGGTGAACGAAGCGAGTGATGTGATGTGTAACTGGTCACAGACCGATACCTAGTGGTCGGATTTTGAACTGCGTTTTGTGCATTTTGTGTGTTTTGTGTGCTCGGACTTCGGTCCAGTAGCAGAGTTGGCATAGGCAACAATAAGGCACCGGAAGTGTGTTTCATCCCGACGGGACAAAATGCGGACTCCCACTCACTCGTTGTGAACGATCTGTAATGACAATGCATTAATGCCCTCTAACGTCTAACCCTGGTACTACACCCTGCAAAACCTACATATATAATAAGCAGGCTTTATTGTCATCGTTAACTCTACATGTCCAGGATACTACAAACTTCCATTCTTTAACCAGGGGTCTGTGACTAGCCGACCCAAAGTGGCCAATGTGGAAATTTGTGAAATTCCACAAAATGTCTGAATATGTTCATCAAAATGCATGTGCTGGCAGTACCACAATACAGTCTCCCACCACTTGGGGGCAGTAAGGAATATCATAAGGTCAAGGTTCCATTCATGCCAATCAAAAAGCCTGACTACTTCAAGTCTTTGTCATATCCATCGTGCTATATTCTGATTCTGTATGTTTCCCTACCTGTCCCTCAGAACGAGTCTCCTGGCATCATGTGGATCTAACAGAGCTGATTGGTTCACCCCTTCCGCCCGGAGTGTTATTCGATTCCGCCACTCCCGCATACAACTTCGGTCTGGATGCCAATGTGGGCCGGCTAGCCAAAACCTTTTTTCCTGGTTCTTTCTCATCACACTTTGCCATTTTGGCTAAGGTAACACGTGTTTGCAAACATATGACTGTACCATGAATCATTTAGGGATGCACCGATACCGATACCGGTATCGGGCATCGGCCCCGATACCAACCTTGAGTACTCTACTCGTACTCGTCCAACATTAACCAATACCATGCGGCGTTAGTCATTTACTGTCTGTGAGCCTGTACGACGCATCATTTGAGCAGTAGGGGGCAACATGCCATTAGATAGATGCGTGGTTTATTTATTAAATGAAATGAAATATAGTTTTTAAGTATAATTTTCACTGCTATAGCTTGCGTGTTGTAAAGTAGGTGCCGCATTGGTGTGGCCGTGTTGTGGTCAGCTCGTTCGGGGGGCGGCAGCGAGAACGAGCCGGGGGCTCCGCGTTTGTTGGTTATGGGTGTTGTCCGGGGATCGTCCTCCGTCCACTATCTGCTGCTCTCTTCTGAGTTTGTACCATGTCTGCGCTGCACGGCGGTGTTCCTCGGACCACGGGTGCTTATGCTATGCTGCACGGCTGCTGCTGCTAGCCGTGCAGCGCAGACATGGCACCACAACACCGTAGCGCGTAAAGCGAAGTTGTGATGGTAGTGGGGCGTGATCGTAGTCCAACACGATACATGAAAAGCGTTACAAACTATTTTCAAACTTGTTCCAACTGTTCACGTTGGGAGAGGCGAGACCCCCGACAGCCATGTTTTTAGCCGCTCTGGGCTAAGTCCCAACGACGTGATGTGTTATTCAGAAACGAATCGTTCACACTTATTTTCGAGGATTTGGGTGCAAAAACAATGGCAAATATTTCCAAATCACATTAATAATGCGCCAATTTCTTAACTAAATAAAGTATAGCATTGATAATTGTAATAAAAACCCACTGACAGAGATGGATGGGTATTTACCGATTTGAAATTACTTTAATAATTTATATACGTTGAACAATTTGATCCAAAATTGAGAGTGGTGAAAGTGCCATCACTCACAAACCCTTCACGCTGTGTGCGTGGTGTGCATCGTAGAAGAAATTATCATTTTTTTCCGGTATCGGTAGTACTCGGTATCGGCGAGTACTGAAATTAAAGTACTCGTATCGGTTTTCAAAAAAACGGTATCGGTGCATCCCTAATTCACAATTCAATTGTAAACAGGGTGAAGGAGGGGGGAGTGGACATGCAGCAAAACAGTCAATTGGGGAAATAGAACCCAGACCCCTCCACACCATTACCGCATATGTGTGCTTTCCAACATTGTGCCTAAACGACTGAGCTACTGGGGAGCACCAGCTGCCTAATGTTGTTTACACTCAACACACATTCGTTTGTCCCTGCTTTGTCATGCTCTTTCCCAATCCCCTTTCCCTCGCTAAAAGTCGATGTGTTTTTGTCCGTTAAAGGAGTTTTCACATTGACATAATTTTAATCTAAAAGTCAATGTCTTTTCCTCCGTTAAAGGAGTTTTCATATTGACATCATTTTAATCTAAAAGTCAATGTCTTTTCCTCTGTTAAAGGAGTTTTCACATTGACAACCTTTAATCTGATTTTACTACCTAAATATATGTCTATTATCCGTAGGGACCGGCTC
>OMKY01057265.1:0-17184 GCA_900302395.1 Bregmaceros cantori | reverse complement strand
CAAATGACCCGCCCACCCCTCCCAACACAGACACACACACCATAAAAGATGCCTTTGATCTGCATGTTTTATTAGCCCCTCCTTGTCTTGTCTCTACAACACAATAGCAAGATGGCAGCTCACTGTGAATTTACACCTGAATCCACTGGGAACACCTCTTAATATGTTTGATTTTAGAAAAACGCAGAGCTGTCATTCAATCTAGACTAGAGGAGACGTAGATGAAGAGAGTGCAGGGAGGGAGAGAGAGGACAAGAGAAAGACAGCCAGACAGCAGGGGAGAGAGCGAGAGGGCAGAGGTATGCAATGAAGCCACTAAATACGTTACAGTAACTAAGTTACATTTTCCAGTAAGTAGTAATAAATTAAAATAACTTTCCCCAATAATATCAGTTACTCAGTACTCAAATCGTTAATAACCCTCCTAACGTTACATAAGGTTTGATAATAAATGAATCATTTATTTTTTTGTACATTATTTATATAGTTTATAATATATAAGTATATAATATATACGTTTATAACCTACTTCCAATACGTTTTGGCAAAACTAGTTGTCTGTTTTAATGTTTTTAAGGCACTTAAGAGTAAATGAAATACGAGGAAAAAACAGCTAAATGTAACCAAAGTAATCTAATTTAGTTACTTTTAAGAGGAGTATAGTCAGTAAGGTTACAGGTCGTTTTATCACAATGTAATTTCGTCACAGTAGGATTACTGGTTAACCCTAACGCCTAAACCTAACCCCAACCCTAACCGCTAAACTTAACCCCTACCCAAACTAACCCTAACCCCTACTGCTATTTTCGGACTTCTGTGACAAAACTACCTGCTCCCATCAGTAATCAGTAGTCGGATTACAACACTGGAAATAAGATTACAAAAAGTAGTAAGTGGAGCTTGTACAACATTTAAAAATATGGAATATACAGCTACATTTGTACGACGATGGATTGAAAATAACTCAAAATGTTCCTGTATAGTTTTAAAATCATCAAGTGTGTGAAATATATCATGTCATTTCATGTTATGATTATTATTTGTCAATTATTTTAGATATTTTAACCCATTTGGCATGAAGTCATTTCCACATAATTCCCATTACTATTAGATTTTTTTTTTCATTCATTTTTTTCTGACGTGAGTGCCATTTTCCTTTTTTTTAATTTACTTTTGTACATTTTTATGTTCCATTTACTCACTTTTTATTGGACTTACCAGTGAATGCAGCCATCCCATTGGTCCAAAATAACATGTAACCATATCGATGAGTGACTTGAAGTCGTATGTGTCAGTATTTCATCATTATTTATGCTAAAAGGTAGCTAACGTGTAATTGGTCACAGGGCAAGCTGTTCAGCCACTTCGGTCTACTATGATGACTTTACATTTACACCGGCTGCCATACAGACACCAGAAGTGTCTTTACAAACGGCGGGACAAAATGTCAGCATTCTTATTTCGGTGCGCAAACTCGTCTGTACACACGGAACTAGGATGGTTTAACTAGCAGATTTTTCAAGTATCTACTTTTAGAAGTATTTAGTTCAATTTCTATTCGCTAAATTAGGGTTGTTTCTTTTATATACATAAACTATGTAAATGTGTTACGCACCTGGCGTGAGAACTGCAAGTGCTTTCATAGTTGTGTCCATCTCCTCCTGTTGTTGATTTTGAGATTTGCACCCTTCTTCTTGACTTGTGCTTAATAAAAACAAATGCAAGCCTCTCATTTTTGAGAGCGTATACTTTTTACTTTGCTGAGATCCACATCAGTGATGTCACCACTCACCAGTGTGCCCTGCTTATGTAGTGGCATGCACTCTATTAAACAAACCCTTTCTCAACGACGAAGAGGTATTTTACTAAATACTTTCCCAAAACCTTGGTGGTAAACTGGTAATGAACATGTTACACATTAATGTGATAAAAAAGTGTGTATTGTACAGTTTTTTTGCCATCTTATGTGATCTACTGTATCACTAGGGTTACCCTTTAGTTTAGTTAATTTGTGCAGAGCATTAGCATCATCATAATTGTTTATTATTTCCAAACGATCACAAAGTCCAGCATGTGTTAATCTTCCAACCCCCGGTGCAAAGTACATCGCATTTTATTAGCACGATTTTGAATACTCAAGCCTTCCCAATTAGGACATGATGTACACATTCACACACCAATGGTGGCAGCCGCCATGGAAAACGCCCCACTGGGAGCAAGTTGGGGTTCAGTGTCTTGTCGAAGGACACTTTGGCATGGAGCGGGGATTCGAACCACCAACACAAATAGAGCTATGGCCCCAGCTATCAATATAAAAGATGAATTGTACCAATTTCAAAACATTAGCATGTACTTCGTTGTAAATAGGGAGAACATTTTAAATTTTAAATGAAAGAACCAGATTAAATTGCAAAATTAACGTTCATATTTCATAAGAAAGGATTTATTAAAATTGAGATTTGAAAATAATGTAGCCTACTGCCACCTAAGCTGTGTTTTTGGTTTGCGACAATCTGAGGGTGACAAGTGTGTGAAAAACGTTCTTGGATATTGCAACCGAAAAACATTGACTTATGACATCGATAGGGGGTTAAACCTAACCACGCTTGACACAGCTGTGGCATGTACGAGAGATGTCATTATTTTCATCTTTAACGGCTGCAACAAAAAAAATAGATATCCACCATCTATTTAGATTACCGAGTTAAGATTACCAAATGTGAAATAAAGAGACTCTTTAAAAATAATTATTAAAATAGAATTACAACGAGTCACTAGGAACTTTCTCGGACAGGAATGTAGCTAACAAGTAAGTTACTTGGGTAAGTAGCCTTAATTTGATACTGCTTTGGAAAAAGTAATGTGTTGGATTACTAATTACCGACATGAATGTGAATTTATGTGCCAGAATAAATAAAAATCCATCAAACCTAATCAGTTGTCAAAACTCTAAAAAAACCTTTTGATCATTCCATAATATTATTAATGCTGATGGCCCTCAGTTTCTTCTCAGGAAGGTTGACAAGATGAAAAAAAAACGGTCATGCACACGGGGGTAACATTTATGGAATTTTACTGGCATTTCCTTATATAATTTCCCATATTTGCGTGCATATACACTTTTTGACTTTTGACTTATTGAATCCCTGATAAGAACACCTATGGAAAAACATTATAACCATTTTTAAAACACACATAAGCTTAAGGTAAGTCTAACTCAATTCTGGTGCTAGAAGCCTTCAGGGTGCCGGTGGGCGGTTGGAGGGCTGTGGCAAGCGGAACTTTGCCATGGCGAGGTCTAGGTCGACGAAGGTGAAGGCGTTGTACGAGTGGTGCTGCAGGTTACGGTACTGGCTGTTGTCAAATGCCTCTTCAGGCTCGGCGGCTGCTGCGACCTCTGCAAGGGCAGGAATTGAACACAGATGTCAGGGTACAGTGACCAGACATACGCCATGTTTGGAGACTGTCCACAATTTGGATGACGTCCCCGGCAAAATCTGTCCCTCGAAATGTCCCCGTTTCAGGCATTTCATGGTATTTTTTTCCCTTCATTATTTACTTTTTTCCTTGGCTTGTTTCCGTAGACTTGTCACCGAACAGATTTCTATTGTTATCAAATTGTTCCGTTACTGAATGTTGCTGAGAGCATTCTAAAGAAGACTAAATTAACTTATAACTAACACTTTTATTTAGTCAATTCTTGGTACAATAGGACTGTTGCATGGTGACCACATGGCTTGGCGGCGGCAGACATACATAACATTGTCCGTTTAAGTCCTCCATTATTGATTTATCCTGGTGCTACCAATCACAAAGCAGATGGCAGCCTAACTACATCCACTGTATTTACACCTATACAATGGATGTGAAGTGGTAATGTATACCACTTAACTGTACATATACTTTACCGTACATGATACCCCCAAAATGTCTTCCACCGCCAAGCCGAGAGGTCACCGTGCACCAGCGCTAAGAAAAGGCTGCTATATTAACCAAATGTATTTAGTCAATTCTTGCTAAGTAACAAACATGAAACAATGAAATTACCTACTCTGACAATTTTATACCATAACATTTTAACGCTTTTCTTCATATTTCCATTTTATTTTTATCAATAATGTCCATTTAAGAATCAATTTAGAAAAATGTGTTCCTTTTTTGGGGGGATATTGGGGATATTACAATATCCCCAATTTCAGAACATTATGGAATGAAAATCTATTAACATTATCACCACATTAATCTTTTTAAGTTAGTACATAAGTTAGTACATAGTAGTTGATAATGCATCTTGTTATGCAAATCAAAATGCCTTGCATAGTAATGCACCATATTGCGGAAGAAAGTCTAAAGAAAATAAATAAGAAAAATGATTCATGATTAATTGACGAATATATGAATGATTAATTAATTATATCAATTTCTTAAATTAACCTTATCTTATATTTTTACAGAATTTACATCAAATAGTACATTGCATCATTGTAAATGCCTTGAAAAATGGTTACGTTTCTCCATTTCCACTAAACGCAAGGAAAGCCACCCTATGCAAGGAGCCCCGTCTCCACTAGACGCTCGGGAAGAGCTTTAATATCAAGTTGTTGAGCGTGTGATACGAGCAGTCTCACACGTCTAGACAAAGGCAGGTGACGGCGGGAGGCGGACCCCTGCAGACCAGAAGGCGTCAGGAGAGAGACTGATAGGGGGGGAGGGTGAGGGGCAAGGCGGGGGGCTTGGCCTGCAGAGGAAGTTGCGAAGTAGCACTGAAGAGCAAAGCTTGTCCAAAATGTACCATTTGTAATCTATTCTGAAAATTCACAAAACTTTGGGATCCAACACGAAAGTGGGTTTGAAAATTGACCATCGGTGGATAAAAAAAAAAAAAAGTATACACACACACACACACAAGTGTATACATATTTACATTTTGGCAGTAAAAATCCTTTTGGATTTTTGTAGTTGAAAGTGTGCGTCTGTCAGACTGATTTCTATGTTTCCTTGCTTGGGATGTACTGCAATAACCGCATGTTTGGTTTTTAGGCGTTGAGCTCATCGTGGAGGAAGTTTGTTTATTTTGATGTGGGTTTTTTAATTTAAAAAGAAAAATCTGAATTGAACATGAAATTGGAGGTTTTAGAGATGACATTGCCGCTGCGGACGGCATCATGTTCAACCCATTTTATTGTTTTTGCGGTAGACAGCGCAATTAACCTGAATCGGGGCTGGTTAGGTGTGGGGTCGATAACCACTCCAGCACCGACACTACTCGCACCATTCTTACAGACAATACAACCACGAGGCACTGAGAGCGCAAAACACAGATGTGTCTACTACGGTTAAAGTTATCAATTATAGAGTTAAGACAAAGTTGTAAATTGAAATTGGAAAAAAAAGAAGCCATCTTCTTTGTAATAGGCGATGATAATATTCAGTAATGCTGATTTGGAGTTATCCTGATGTGATCTTAGGTTTTTTTTTTATGTTTTTTTGGGCGCAAGCGCCGTTTTTCTTTCTTTTTATTGAGAGGAAGTGATAGGGTTAAATCGGAAACTGGGATGAAGAGTCGGGGAGGAGACATTGCAGAAAAGCCGGAGAGGGGATTAGAACCCGTGGCACTGCTCGGCCTACGCCCCACGTGAAGAAGAATAAATTCAAACTAGTTTTTAAAAATTGTTTATTCTATCAGTGTTTTTTTTTTCTACTTGGAATTAGGGGTGGGATTGCTGAGTGGAGTTGTTCGGTGCATTTACACAGACTTCAAATTAATGCCGTTAATGTGAAATCTTGCACATGAATAATAATTATTAGCAACTATCTAGGCATTGGTGTTATTGAGGCCAGCTCATCTGACAGTTGCCATCTTGCATATGCTGTAATGGTACGATTTGATTCATCAATAAAACTAATGCATTTTTCACAGAAGGAACAGACATTCAAAACATACAGGCAGTTAGCATCACAACCAATCACACAGATCATGCAACACACTCTATGCAATGCAAGCTGGAAAAAGGCTGTGAGTGGAGAGTATCTAACCAGATACTCTGGGCGAAACTCTCACGCTTCTGGTAATTTTTGTACGTTTTTATTATTATTTTATTACTTTTATTATTATGAAGACAGCGAATACATTTTTACAAATGTATTCATAGTTTGTCTCAGCAATAAACAGTTTTAAATTTAAACATGCCAAATCATATTGCAATATTATGAAATCAAAATTTCAATTGTGTAATAATTTGTGTTAAAATGTGTATATTCAGTGGCTAACGGCTAGCATTAGAGTTATTGTTCGTAAAATTGAAAAATAATAATGACATAGGTCAGAGAGTACATAGACACCAAACAGTTATATGTCACTCAACTACAGCTGCACGGTTTTGCTCCAAATTAAAAATTGTGTTTTTTCCAGCATTGCGATATATTGTGGTTTTATAGTTGCCGTTTTCGTTTTGTTCATTAAGGGCTGGGTAGATAAAAATATCCATTTGTAACAGCACTTCATTAGTAAAACAAACGTCAAACCGAGCATGTTGTTGTTGTTGTTTTTTTTACAACACACACCTTCCATTTAATGCCTAAATGACAAAGTGTTTTTTTTCTTCTTCAAAAAACGCGTTGTTTGTATTCGCTAACAGAGATGAAGAGCCACGTCTGTGAATCTGCAGAATCATTGTGTGTGTGCGCACGTGTATGTCTATACGCGTATCAGGCATCAGAATGCAGTACTCCGCTATTAAGCCAGCGAACGGAAAAGACTTGCCGGTTTTTCCATTTTTTAAAGTAATTTTTTCTGCCGTCAGCACAGTTTTTCCATCTTCATTGACAGGATTAGTGAGAAACGGGGTTTAAAAGAGATCGGGGGTAGACAATGCAGAAAAGTTGGAGCCGTCCTTAGGTTCAGTGTCTTTAACCACAACGCCATTGACGATCCCTTACGGTTTTTACATTTAAAGTGCAATCATCGCGCGAAAACGGCCTTTGCCATGAGGTTTTTTTAATCAACTATTGCAAATCCTCATTCAGCCCTAGATTCCACCATTTTTTCTTCATCGCAGTCTCCTGAAAGACTCAACACGGAGGTTGGTAATTTGACAGACAAGCGACCACACACAGTCTGCCACACACACATAAAGCAGCAATTAGGGCACATGAAAGCGACAGTGAGGTTTGTCCAAGTGAGACCATCTGCCAGTAACACCCTCCCATCTACCCCTTCCCCACCTTCCAATAATGACATGCTCTCGGCCCACCAGCGGGGGGCGCCGATGCGTCACACTGCAAACACGCATAGACAGCAGACACAAGGTTCCTGGCCATTTTTTGCATTTACTGTGAACATAATCACAGTCTAACAGTGACCAAATATCACACTCTGCTCGTTCGTCTGACCACGATGCCACTCCCAAAATGTCTGCCGCCCCCAAGCTGTGACGTCACCATGCACAAGCCCGATTCCAAAAAAGGAGTTTTGGTGTAAAAAAAATAATAAATCAAAGTGCTCCGTGCCGTGAGCACTTGTAAACATCTGGCCAAGCTTGAGCTTCCTGGAAGCATGCTGTCCCCAGCCAATCTTCAAATGTGTCCCAGGTGATTGTAGTTAGCAACCTGCTGCTGCCGCTGTGCGTGCCCTGCATCTCGTTAGTGTTAGACCCCATCCAGATAAAAACAACGTCTTGCGCCTATGACCTGTTCCACAGGCAGCAGGCCTCGCTGTTAGCTTTAGCTAGTGTTAGCTTTAGCACAATCATACCTCTCAATTCCCAATGCTGTGTTCAACCGCTTCGATTCAAGAAGTTTGTTTGGGTCTACTGGAAGTAGTTCCAATTAAAAAATCCCTGATTAACACAACAATGGCATCCAGCCCCTGATTCTCATTTGTTTATCTGACTGGCTTACCAATATGCCAACTAGGGGAGTCAAAATTTTGGTTAATACGTTAAATTAATAATTGATTTTATCGGTGGATTAATCATTAACTTTTCCAAACTTTTTTGGTGCTGCCAGATGTTATGGTGCAGTACCATAGAGTAATAAATAAATAGTAATAAATAGTACATAATATGGGTTTTCCTTCTATTGCACTCTTGAAGGTATTGGGATATTGCGGACCAACTATGGACAGAAAGACGAGATTCTTCTTAGCTGCTGCTTTGTCCACATATGGATCAAATGTATCGTAGTACAAATTTGATTGTTGGTAAGAAATTAAAGTGATTTATTGTTTTCGATTGGATAATCAATAATTGAGATTCCTAATGCCAACATGCCATTCCTGCTGTTCCTAAAGTCAACCCTTGAGTAAAATACATTGTGATTAATATTTAAAAAGTTATCTTGTGGTTGCAGATTTAAAAAAAGATGTGCCAAGTGAACCTTTGATCCAACGTTCCCTTCATATTTCATATAGGGTACATGACTGTAGCAACAGCAACACGACTTGGCTGTCTATCGGCGTTGAAAGCAAACCCCTGAACAATTTTCCAATCGTCCAACTTAAATGTTCTGCCTCCACAATCATGTAACCCAACAAAACTCATCTTTATCTAGAAAATAGCATATAGCATGTTTTGCTAAATAAATTAAATGTGTTGAAAGCAGCATTGGGAATAGGAAACAGTTGGAGTTGGGGAAGTGTGTGGGGAGGGGTGGAGTTTAAATCCAGAAAACTATTTCAACATCCAAGAAGTGCAGCATCAAAAACATCATCGAAAGTGCTGGACTTCATCAGAACTCTAAAATCCAAAAGGGTGGAGAAAAACCAAGACAGCTTTCCAAAGCCAGGTGGACGGACAGCCTCCAAGGGGTCAGAAAAGAACAGTGTTCCACACGGTAGAGATGCATAAGGTTAGTGCTCCTAGACTGGTTCTGTGACGAGAGGTTTACGAAGGACAAGGGTACGAGACGCATGCAGAGAAGCTTCAGAAAGGAGAGAAGAACAAACAGGGTTCGCACACTTTTTCCTGACTTTTCCATGTTGGTCACTCAAATTTCCAGAACCAACAAACCATGCTCTTGATCAAACTGTCCATGCCTTCATAACCGGTCATTCTCAGATTTCCACAGGCTTGAAAAATGCTTTTTTAGAATTCCATGCCTTTTCCAGGTTTTCCGTGATGGTACGAACTCTGAAAACTAAAATAAAAATAAAAAAGACGACACGTGCAGACGACCAACTCCATGGTTAATCAATGCCCACATTCGATTTGTGCCACCGCATGCACTGCAGTCACACATCCCCAAGGTTCAATTATCCAATAAAATCAGTATCCAAGCAGTTAAGCCGACTTGGTCCATGATGGGAGTAATCGCGTTAAGTCGTTGACAATTACGAAACATGCACGTCACATAGGAGATAAATAATATGCAATAAATAAAATGTCGTCTTATGTTAACATATCAATGTTTGGTCAAATGTCAATTTAATTGCAATCGAATAGTGCAGCAGTTGAGATTTCTTTTTTGTTATTGCCAATTTCCATATACACATTTTTTTTGGTGAACACAATTATTTTTTTCAATTGAAAATGTTCTAACCCATGGCATAATAGATAACTAATAGGTTTATGGAATATTGTCATGTTTTTTTTGTACAAACTACAGAGTGTGCCAGGTTGACAACATTGTTTCCCGTTTGACAAATTTAAAGTGTTATTCAAGGAACATTTCGTATTAAAAGCATGTTGTGAGTGAATTGAATTCTTCAAGCCAATCTAATGATGCACCCGGTTAGCGGTTCACTATAATTCCAGGGTGCTTTGGAAAGGTATCATTCTGGACTACGTTTGCGATTAGTCATTGTAAACAGCCACAGGCATTAACATGCAGCATTTCATGTCCGTCAATTTTTAGCTTAGCAAGTAGAATTAATGCGTTTTCTGCATAACTAAGCAGATGCAATATTCAGGTTGGTAAAAGGTTTATAATTTAACAGAATTCCTATTTATCGTGATTATTTATCATGATTACTATGTGAAAGTGGAATATTTACAAAAGTGCCAGACATTGTACTGCATATTGGTAGCACGGCATGTATCAATGTAGCATTGGGAATATGACAATTAAGACTCCCAACAATTGCTTCAAAATTTATCAAATGTTCTAGGAATAGAAAAGGTCACCATTTATGGTGATAGGGGATGTGTGATGCAGAACATTTCAGACCCACAGAGAAGGAAGGAAAGCGTGGAAACGGTGCGGTGTACCCTCAATTGTTTCGTTCACTGCGCCCACGTCAGCTGGCGGGGCCTCAGGCTGCAGCTCCGCATCTCCCTCGGCTGCCAAGACTGGCGCTGTATCAGCCAGCTCTTCTGTGGTGGGTGGGTCAACCATTGGGGACAACTGTGCTACTTCAAGGGGTGCTGACCCGCCATGCTCCGCCCCCGCATCGCTCAAGATTGGCGCATCATCCGGCAGCTCTTCCGCAGAAGGTGCATTCTCGGCTGCAACTGCCTCGGTTACCTCAACGGGTGCTGCTTTGAGGTCTGTGCCATCAGCTTCGGTTAACATTGCGGCAGGATCAACTAAAACCTCTGTGGACTCTACAGGGCTGGATGCAACAAACGCTGCATCTATGCTCTCTGTCACTTCTGGGGTCTTGGCCTCAGCTTTCACAATGGAATCATCCAAAGTATCCACAGCCAGTGCATTCTCCTCAGACTCAACAGGGCCTTCAGGCTGGACTTCAGCTAAGGGTTTCACTTCAGCAAGAGCTTCACTTACGGCTTCTGTAGCTTCCACTAAAATTTGCACTGTGTCCTCTATGGGACCATCCACAGAGAAAAGGGTGGTACATGCATCTTCAATGCCAGTTTGGTCAGGTTCTGTTTGAGGCACGTCTGAGTGTTCCACAGAGGCTTCAGCTACTTGGATCAGCTCTTCTGCGACAGGTTCTGTCACAGTATCATCGGCAGAGGTTGGAGAAGTGGTAAAAAGTGGTGGTGCTGGCTCCAACAAATCCTCTGAGGCCTTACCAGGGGCAGCTTTGTCCATGCCGACTACAGTTTCTGGCTTTCCGTGGGAGGCAAGTGACTCAGCTTCAATGTCCAGGGACTGTTCCTTTGTGACTTCTTCTTTGGCAATGATATCTTCGTTAGTGGAAATTGTACCGGGAGGTTTGTCAGATTCTTGCTTTATTTCATCGTCAGAATCAGAATCAGAATCCGAGTCAGAGTCGCTACTAGAGGAAGATGAGGATCCATCCGAGGATGGGGCATTGGGAGTAGTGGCACTCTTATCTTCCACAGTCAGAGTGTCGGTACAGGCAACTTCTGCATCTGTGGTTTTGGCAGCGGTAACTTCTACAACAGGGGCATCAGCAATTTTCACTTCTTCGGCAGGGGTTTTGGCCAATTCAATTTCTGGCGCAGCTGGTTCGGCAGGCGAGATCTCGACTGATAAGGTTTCCACTGACTTCAAAGGAGCTTCAATAATCTTTACTTGTGAGGCAGGGGTTTCAGCTAACGCTACTTCTACGGCAGGAACTTCAACAACCTTTACTTGTGAGTCAGGGGTTGCTACAATTTCAATTTCTGATTCAGCCTTTTCAGCAACCATGACCTCGACTGACGGGGTTTCAGCCAAGTCAACTTCTACAGCAGGGGCTTCGGCAACCATTACCTCTGTGGCAGGCATTTCAGCAATTTCAATTTCAAATTCTGATGCAGGAGTTTCAGTGAGTTCGGCTACTTGGGCAGGACTATCAGCAACTGTAGTTTCAGTGGTTGGCTTGGCAACTGGTTCTACAACAGGAGTTGTGGCAGCTGCAACCTCCGCAACAGGAGTGTTCAGTGTAGCGGCAGTGGCCACAGCAGATGGGCTACCAAGAGTCTGGACTTCATCTAGAGCTGAGGAAAAGTTGGTGGGTGCAAGTCTAACTGGAAAGGCAACTGTGGTCTTGTAGGCAAGCAAGGTTGCCCGCTCATCTTCCAGGTCGACTGCTGAGAAGAATGGTGAAAGGTTAAAAGGATACGAGGAAAAAAAAACATTGGCCTTTGAGTTGACTAAATTCAGCCATCCCCTTCCACATCTTGGGCCTCTTCTTTGAGCTTTGCTAATTCAAGTACCGTTTGTTGAATAGCCATAGAAATGCAGATACAAATCCTCGTTATGTGTGGTACAACCGAGGGTTGAAGTAATCTAATCACCAGACTTGGTGAAAACATGGATCTTAACAAATGCAACTTTCTGGAAAGCCACAGCCACTAGTGCTAGCCTTGCAGCGAGAAGCAAAACTGTGTTGTTATTCTATGTAAGCTAAGCCAAGTGCAGCTTGCCAGCACGTTACTTTTAAATCCAGCCAAATGTCACAGGCGGAGAGAGCAATTTCAATTGCAAGCACAAGTCAGATCTTAGTAGATTAGCGTCCCACCCCCCCAAACATGTTTCAAGGCTTTCAAGATTCTAGCCACACACAACATTCTCTGGTCTAGTGCTTGGTCTATAATGTCACATATTCATGTTGCATTTGATACTCTTATACGATAATGGGTGAAATTTGTTTAATTTCCAACAAAAACCCAGATAAAGATAGAGAAACAGACAGACGAAGACACACATATATCACAGATATTTGAGAAATGAAATGAAAGATTTACAGAAAGTAATAATTTCTTGCAGCAGGCGGTGCCTTAATTTGGATTTTGGAAACCCTTGTCTTTTTGCCAAATTTAATACCTTCAATTTTAATACCTTAAAATTGGAACGCACAATTTGTCAAGATCATCGATAATTGAACAACATACACAGGTGAAGCCGGACCTGAGAAAGGGCATTTAAAAAGGTAACCAGGGGTATTTAAGGTTCCCTTTGCATCTTCTCTGAAGAGTGGCAACATGGGAGCCTCAAAACAACAGCCAGATAACCTGAAAACAAGGAATGTTCAACTTCATAGTTTAGGGGAATCACCTTTGAAAATCAATAGAGAATGGACTGCATCGCAAATTGGAATTGTGCAAAACAAATTTGCATTCTTTTAGCAATAAAAAAGCAACGGAGACACAGAAACAGGAAGACATACTCTTCTTGGGCTTGGGTGCAGCTTTCTTGGGTTGTGGAGGAGTTTCGGGTGCCTGGGTGCACAGAGCTGCCCCGGGCCGGACCAGGCCACACAAAGGCCTTGGGCCGCATGCCTTGGGAAGATGGGGAAACAAAAGTCATAAAATGTGACATGCCACGAAAGCATTTTGAATTCACATCATGATCTTGCAAATATTCCTAATTAGGGCTGCATCGATTAATGGGAATGTTGTATTAGAATGTCACTCTCCATGTTATACATATTGAGCATATGCGTCAACGTATTCGTTAGTGCGAGCCTATCAGGTGCATTAGTATTGAATACAATACATTTTCTTTTTCAAACCAACCCTAAGCTCTGAGTGTATTGCAATGCGTCTGTACATTTTTTAAGGCAATCATGCCCCTCTAATAAAACAAAATTAGGCCATAATACCCAAAATCCCAATGTGTGCGTGTAATAATAATAATAATAATAATAATAATAATAATAATAATAATAATAAATATATATATATATATATATATATATAATTTTTAATGTGTCTTAATCAGCCATCTTGAATAAAAGTGTTGGCGTCCCAAATCTAATCATTATCTGAATCTTGGTCAAATCCATTCATCAGTTCAAAAGTTGTCCCGCTGACATGAGGGAACTGCAGCAAATATTTTATTTATAATACAGCAGACAAGTAGATATGTAATGAGCAACACACCATCAAACGGAAGCATGCAATTTCCAATTTCCAGAGCATAAAACATACACAGTAACTCCTGTGCATTTTGGAATTTACATAATTTCAAGGATATATTTCCAAAGAAAGCAACAGAATTTGAGGAAATCAAAAATCCGTCTTTTGTTGGCTCCAACTAGTCCAATCTAATGTTTTCAAATGTAAAATATATGAAATTCGAATTTTGAGCATTTTCCAATCCCTGGCGAGGAGCATTTTAAAACAAACAGAACACATGTTCTATTTTTTCTATGTCAGCTTCACAAAAAGTGCACATATTTATCTTCAGCTTGAATTTATTCGAGGAGTGAAGCTCATAACATATAAACTCTATGCTCATAACTAATCAAGTCATCTAAACACGCAAATTATTATTATCAAGATTTTATTATTGTTATTATTATTTCCGCGGATTTGGAAAGGAGCGGCATCTGGTTGTGATATTTTGAAAGTGTAAAATATATTTATATTTCTAGGTTATTACCTTGACGGCACCGAGTCGTCCTATGCGCAGTAAGGAGGTCGCCATGTTGTAGCCCGCAAAACGGTCCGGGTCTTGAATTGCTATAAGTACAATGGTTCCTAGTCTGAACAAGACAGAACAAATGAACCGTCCACGCATCGCACGCCTTTTGAACTTAAGCGTGCGATGCGTGGAAAATTCATCTGTTCTGGCTCGCCAGGCTAGGTATCGAATGATTATTATTACTCCGCTAATATTTAAAAACCGCGCTTAATTTATGTCATGGGAATGTAACTGTATATCTGTGATACTATTTCCAACAACAAGAGCTATTACAAACAGAGATATGATAAATATACAGGGTTGAGAGGGTTTTGAGAATTATATTAAATGCTTTACTATGTATTGCATGTGTAGGTAAAATTCATCCTGAATGAAATAAATTAAGCGAGACCAAGAATTCATTACATTATTTTCTGTATGATTTTAATTAGTGATTTTATTAATATCACTTTAGGTAATCTAAAAGTAATCCAACATAGGATTACTTTTGGATTACTTCAAAAAAGCTTTAATCAAATAATTTCAACCAATAACTTCAAGTGTTCCAAATGTTTTAATTTAATAAATTCAGGGTGCTTTCAGGATACATTATGAGCTGAACACCTGCAGTGTATGGAAAATTATTTGTTAGAAATAAAACATTTTTCATATATAAGCACTTTTTAACATACACTCAAGTTTGGGTAGGTTACTTTTTAAAAGTAATGAAGGTATGACGGTCCATTACTTCTAGATAACTTTTAAATACCATCCTAATACATCACGTCAAACATCGCAATAATTCCAAAGATTTTTAAGGTAATTTTCGTGAAAAAATAAGATGCATAATAGCGACTGGTGTGTCAAACGGAAGTGGACATGGTCCCTTATTAAGGGATTCTGCTGCATGCACATTTACAATTACAAATCACAACAATGGCCTCGAAACAAATGTGAAAGTGGATGTATTTCATGCAAATGGAAATAAAACAAAAAATGTCCATCAACTTTTTCAGCAGGAGTTTATCACTTACCACCAGAGATGACAAGTAGCCAGTAACAAATAGTATACTGTACTTAAGCATAACTTTCAAGTATCTGTACTTTTATAAGTACCCTTTTCTCTGATTACTTTTAACTTTTACTCAGTAGATTCTTAACAAAAATATCTGTACTTCTATGCCATACTTTCCCCAAAACAGGCTTAAGTGAAGTAAATTAGGCTCAGTTGTTAGTAATTTATTCAAACAATAACTGTCTGTATACCTTTTACTTTCAAAAATACGTTTTCAGTATATTTCTCAGCCTGTACCTTTTATTCTACTGAAGTAGATATTTGGATCAGTACTTTGTAGTCTTACTTACTTACGTTGTGGGTACTTTTGCCATCTCTGCCTACCACCTATAGTTAGTTCACTCACCCCAGACAAACCTAAACATGGCTAGACAAGACCCCATCCAAATCCCAACATCCAAAACAATTTTGGTGTGAAATCTTTCATCCGCAGATCAACCATCTCTGTTAAGCATTTTAAACGACTGTACACAGACGTTGTATTAACAAACCAAACATTTACCAATTAGCAACCAATAATTGTTTCTCTTCATTGGCCTTTGACCTTAACACAGTGGATTATCTAGAAGAGAGTATGATGATGTCCATGTGGGCCTGTGTGGATAGATACTGGATAGATTAGCATAACTATGAGTGTAACTATGTGTTAATGAGCTTTGTAAATATTGGATTTTAAAATATATTTGTAAATATCCTGTCCGTGTTATTGCCTATTCACGTAATTGTCTTTGATGTATTTGTACAGTAACTATAGTTTTAGTATTTAAGTTTAAGTATTTACTAAAGTTCTTAATACTATGTATTTTAGTATTCAAGGGAGGACTGAAATCGTGGCTGAAATATAATCAAAGTTGCTCATATGCAATAACAGCGCCGTATTACCGACCGGGCGAGTGGGGCTGGTTCCCCGGGGCCCATGGATCCAGAGGGCCCAGGGGGGGCCCAACAACAACCCAGATACCGATGTCGATGCTGATTGCGATAGAGCCCTCTATACTAGGATCTTCTTTAGTTGTACTTCTTCAGTCTATAAGGGTTAACTGAAATGGGCTGGGCGGAGTGACAGCAGGCAGAGGGCCCTCGGCCACAGGACATAGGAACCAGAGGGCCCCTGGGCCATGTCGTACAGCAACCAGAGGGCCCCTAGGCCACGGGGGACGGCAATCAGAGGGCCCCTGGGCCACGGGATATGGCAACCATAGGGCCCCTGGGCCACAGGAAACGGGAATCAAAGTGCCCCTGAGCTATGCGGTACGGCGACTAGAGCGCCTAGTCGGAGCGGGAGGGGGGGCCCTTGCAATCTCCTTGCCCCGGGGCCCAGACCCACCTTAATCCGGGCCTGATATGCACAATAGCTCTGCCCTGCTGATCTGAAGGATCATGTTTGCTTCTAAAGGTTGGCATTGCCATAGTACTGCTAAATATTTCAATTTTATAGTATTAATGGATTTTAAAAGTTTTCATTGATGCTAGTTTATATTTGTATACCCTGCATTCGTGCGTGTGTACGTGCTTTGTGCGGCGACAGGCGGAACGCTCACGGACTTAATAGAAACGAAGAGCATGTCTTTGCCTCTCTCTGTAATAGCTCTGGGGCGCTCTCTAGTGGTGTTTCTCTGCAAATTCAATTAACAAATGTATATGGAACACAATGTTTATGGAATAATAATACAATTGTGGTAATAATAATGTAGCGTCAGGCCAGGGCGTATATTATTGATTCTCTAACACACACGCAAGGACGTCTCACTGTGCGTGTGTACACACAGTCAGACTCATGTACAGTTGAACCGCCACACAGCAGCTTCCGTTTATTAACTCAATTGAGGTGCGCTCTCCCACGCACGCACGCA
>OMKY01057263.1:4619-14766 GCA_900302395.1 Bregmaceros cantori | reverse complement strand
AGACACATGCAGACACATGCATGCACACAGGCAGACATGCAAACAGGCACAAACAGATACATGCAGACACACATGCACACACCCTTAATTACATACATACAGACGGACAGAAAGACAAACACACACATACATGAAAACACACACACACACAAACATGCAGACACATAGCCTGGCAAGCCAGACCCAATGCATCGTCCACGAATTGCACATCGCTAGACGCTGATTGGTTCGCATTTATGTGGGCGATGGGTCAATGATCTTTCCCAGACCCTATTCAGCGTCTAGCGATGTGCAATTCGTGGACGATGCATTGGGTCTGGCTTGCCAGGCTAGAGAAGTCTATGAAGTCTTAAATTCAGAAACTACAAGACCGCTGCTCTAGAGCCTCCCCCTTATACAGTCTTGTTGCTGTGCTTAGATCACAGCACAAGCAGCAACATGTCCACACACACACAAAAAAACAAATACACAACGAAACACATTGGTTACACCTCTCTCAGACATACCTTTTGTACCTTAATTTTAGGAACCAACATGGATTCTAAAGGCTTCTGCATACTTTCAGGGTGGGGTGGGGACCAGCCCACCGTAAAGGTGATCACGTAACCACCGTCGCGGCGGTTTGGGTAGAAAGTGGTCATAGTTCCAGATCACCGCGGTGCCCCGCCTCCCTCTGCCCTCTGTTATACATGTGTTCATACTGTCTAACCTCCGCCGCCTTCTCCTCAAATTCGTCCATTTTCTCTATTCTATTCTACCTCTATTACCTCCCTCTATTCTATTATGTTCTCTGGCCCCGTTATGTTGCTGTCTATACACACTGTTTGTTGTTGTTGTCTCGCTCTTTTTCTCTCTCCCTTGTCTCCTCGCTGTCTATACACACTGTATGTTGTTGTTGTCTCGTTCTTTTTCTCTCTCCCTTGTCTCCTCGCTGTCTATACACACTGTATGTTGTTGTTGTCTCGTTCTTTTTCTCTCTCCCTTGTCTGCTCTCATCTCGAGCGAGAGAGATTCGCGGGCCTGCTTGCAAAACAGGGACCGCCCACTCTCTGCCTTGACCAATCACAGCCGCAAGGTGAAGTCGGTTAGTAGAAACAAGGGCTATGGTCAGGGTGAGAGGTGGGGAGCGCCCCACCCACAAGTACCGAGGCACATTGATGACGTGGTGTAGTTTTTTTAGCGCAAAAAACTACAGCACAGCGGTCTGCTCCCCACCCCACCGTGAAGTATGCAGGGGGCTTAAGACTAGGGTTGGGCATGCAAAGTGAAGCAGTAGCCTGGCAAGCCGGAACCAACAAATCATTTAACGCATCTCTCGCCCACCCAATCGATGTCATCCGGTCGGTGCGATCAGAGCCCTGTGAAGGCGACGATTTGTGTGAGGCAAGACGTTGGGTGGAGTTTGGTACGCGCCTCAATTTTCACATTTTTAAAAAGAATGCTCTTCCCACCACTTCTCACACCTACTGCACTGTGATCCTCCTTTTCCCCGACCGTGTTTAATCCAGACAAACAACCGCGAACCGTGAGCGTTATGTGAAGGATTTGTTGGTTCTGGCTTGCCAGGTTAGAGAAAAAGAGAGCCTGCTCAGGCTGTCAGAACAGCAGTGTAAACACAAACTGCAACATATAACACAGTGCTGCAGGCTAATAGCCTTCCATTGTCGACTTCAAAAGTTAAAACCCATTTTATACAGGGACAGACACACAGGAACAGAGCACATAACTGATTGAACACTGATTTGAAATGATCAGGCAAGCGGATCATTTCAAACGCTGCACAGGATGATTTCATAGCATGTGATATATGTATAAGGATACAGCAATGTTAATCAAACATATCTGTTGCATGGTTTGTTGGTCTACACACACACACACACATACACATATTTCATAGGGTTCATAAAGTATTTTGACATTGAGATTGTACACAATGACATGAATAAACAATGCATACTCTGGGTGAGTGTGAGTGTATAGACATATAGACAGAGTGCTGCGAGTTCTCATCTCCTTTCGGCTTGTCTGCGATGTCTACCCCTGATCTCTTGAACCCAGTTTCCGACTAATCTTATCCAATAAAGATGAAAAACAGTGCTGACACCGGAAAAAATAATAAATGCTTATGGAGGTTCAATGTCCCTGTGTGTACCAGCTGCGGAAATATGACAAGGCTGTGAGTAGAACTGCAATCATCAAATATTTTAGAAATGGAGTATTCTGCCAAATTCCACTGACCGACCCAACCAAGTAATACAATATATGTATACAATGTGTTTTTGCATGTTTTAAATGAGCAATTTTAAATGATTGCTTATTACCTCATTAGGATAATAATATAGAGAACAAGGGAGCATGAAAACATTTGTAAAATGAGAGGGGGGGGCATCGTGGTTATAGAGTGGTTATAGAGTGCAGCCACCAGACTACAGGTCGAGCAGTGCCACGGGTTCTCATCCCCCTGCCTTTTCTGCAATGCCTCCCCTTGACTCTTCATCTCAGTTTCCAATTTAACTCAGTTCATTATCTCTCAAAGAATGAAAACCTGCGCTTGCAGCCAAAAAAGAACCTTTGAAAAAATAAATAATGGCGCTGCCCAGTAGCTCAGTCGTTTAGGCAGTGCACTGGAAAGCATGCATGTGCCTTAATGGCGCGGTGAGTCGGTGGTTCGAATCCCACCACTGACGTATTGCGCATGTCTACCCCCCATCTTCACCTGTTTCCACTAACCCTAATGAATAAAGCTTGGAAAAAAACAGCCTGAATGGGCTGGAAAAAACCATTAAAATAAATAAATAATGGTAACCCATCAATACCGGTTTTATTTCCTTCCTCAGAGTTTTTGCTGAAACAAAGTGTGTCCGCTGCTCCGCCACTCTCTGCTGCCGTACGTCTTCCCTTTCCAGCCACACCCGCGCCGAGCGTCAACTTGAATTGAAACACTGTACGGGCTGATAGGAATGAAATGAACCATTCCGGGAACAATATTTTTTGGGTTTTAACTGGTTCGGGAAGGTTAAGGGTGGAACTCATAAATGGAAACGTTATGATTATATTTCTGTTCGGAACAAAACGATTAGGAAGAAATGTTGGTTCAAGGCCCTGGTTAAACCAGGAACACTAAGCTAAACTTCAGGTGGTGGCACCCTTCTATTCTGCACAAAAACAGTTTGCGTGCCGAGCCGAGGTCTGTATCACAGCTGAATGATGTGCCTGGAAGCATGACTGCTGATGCTGGCTAACTGTATAGTGTAAATCAAAACAAGGTAGTTTTAGTTCTACAACATTAGATGTTTTTTTTCCATCTCTCTCCCCAGCTCACCTCAAACACCTGACTTCCACGCAGAACAAGTCAAGCGAGGCCGTATGGGTGGGCGGTGCGCTGAGGGATGGCCTGTCAAGCAAAGAGCCCGGAGAAGATAATAATACCGCAGATCACATGGCATCAGGGAAGTGTTGAACATCTTTATAGTGGACTTTACCGAGTGAATGGTGATTGTATTAAACTAAATCCCGTATTAGCGACTGTACCAATTCACAACCAAAAACGTGTTAAATGAAAATGTTCCTTAAAATTGTCGCACACTTTCTAATATATAGAACGCGGCATCCACAAAATTGAATAACTGAAAAAATATTGGAAACTAATTAATACTGTTGCTTATTACAATTTACCACATTCAAATGGAAGTACATGTGCTCCTAGCGCTTTTAATGCTAGCCAATTTCATGCCAAGATATTCACACTGACCAAGTGAAAAAGAGCAGGAATTGTATCCTCTAGCATTGCTCGCTGTTCACTGTCGTTGGGTCTGGACCAACCAGAGACCCAATCAATGTAATGCGTTCGGCCCCGTAAATGCGGAAACTTCAGCGAGTTGAGGTGTGGGCGGAGTATGTTACGCGCCTTGGTTACACATTTTTTTAAAGAATGTTCCTACAACTCCACTTGTCACCATTAAAGCGCTGTGATTTAATAGCATCATTTGGATCCTCCCCTTTCTCGACCCTGCTTACCAATGACTGCGAATCAAGGTTCTGGCTTGCCAGGCTAAGAAATGCTATTGACTGTATGATTGTTTCGAGATGTTCCTTTTGCTTTATCATTCCTGGACATTTTCTTTATTGTTAGAAAAAAATGGCCAATAACAACATTCCTAGGTTATGTTTTGGGCTCAGGCACCGTTTTCCAATTTTATTGATTTGGTCACGGCAGCTGCGTGTGCCGTGAGACTAAGCCACAGGCACAAAACTGTATGGTGCTGGATGCAGCGGTCTAACCAACTGTGCCACAGAGCTAGCAGTTTTTGCCAAGCTAGTGCATACTTGTATTGCCGTGTTCCCTGTCCTCAACACACTGGACAGCTCAGTAAGATTTATAATGTTAGAAATCGGTATAGGGCTGCAACTAGCAATTATTTTTGATCATGGATTAATCGTCCATTTTTACTGCAGATTAATCAATTAATCTGTTCATCCGAACGGTTATTAACCTGAAATGTTAATTATTAAAAGTTTGTAATTTCAATATTGCAAACGTTTTATGTCTTGCCATCTTCACTTATTGGTAACATTTCCATTTTTCAGTGGAAACGTGTAAGAACTATTAATATATCGGGTTTTCGCCAGACGTTACTTGCTATTTTTATTGTATCGTTTGTTTTGCTGTGGGGCATAGCAGTTTTCAGTATCCAAGAGAATGCGAGGGGCCTGGCACTGGGAATGGAGACTGGCATTGGGAACAACATATATTCAACTAGTTTGAGCGAAGAATGGGCCAAGCGAAGACACGATTAATTGCTGACGATTAATCAATTATCAAATTAGTTTAGGATTATTTCAGTAATGAATTATCACCGATTAATCGATTAATCGGTTGCAGCTATAAATTGTTACATTAAAAACATGTAACATACTGGGCATTGCCCTGTTTAAATATACCATGAATTCACATTCAGGCATAAAGTACCAGAAAATAACCCATTCTATTGGATGAAAGACGTTGGTTTTCAATCTGCAAAGCAGGGTTTGATAATGTGGAAACAACAATTAAAATGTTTTGTCCTGTACAGTTCAGTGTGGAATGAACCATGTGACTTTATCAAAGTACATTCCATAGATATGTTACTGTATTAGAGTCAGACCAAGATATCGGTCACTGATATATATCGCCCGATATGAGACATTTTTTCAATATTGCTGCTGTATCGGTATCTGTGAAGTTCCCTGCCGAGGAATCTACTTCTTTCATAGTAATAGCATGAAAGAGCCTGCTCTTACAGGCTAAATTATAACATATTGGGCTTTCACGCAAGCTTACGTGTTGTCTTTATTGTATTGGGGCCTTGAAACTGGAAAAATTGCATTTGGAACAACATACATTCAACACGTTTGAGCGGAGAATAGGCCACACCATGAAACGATTAATCGCTGCCAATTAATCGATTATCAAATTAGTTGGCGATTACTTCAATAAACGATTATCATCAATTAATCGATTAATCAGTTGCAGCTCTAGTATATTTTATAATTAACAGCTGTATAAATAACATCCCCCTTACAGCTCCAAGACGAGCCTTGTTCCTTAAACCAAAGGAACAATAACTATTTTTTGCCATGTGCGTAGATGCGTGTACTGTGTTTGTGTTTGCAATGTGGGGGCAAATGTGCGTGTCGGTCACAGAAAGAGAAAGGCGTGATTTCCAGGAGAGAGGGGAGAGAGAGAAAGAGAAAATCCACCACACACACCCGCGGGCTCTCTGAAGGAGAGACTAAACAAGAACCTCCCATCGGGACGCGCACACACTGCCCGCAGCTGGAGGTGACCTACTACCCACCTCTCAGAGGTATGTGCGCGCTAGTGGTGCACGCGCGCGCACACACACACAGTACAAGGATATCTTTTGATGTTATAATTTGCTCATTTCAAAAAGGGGCGGGAGAGAGGAGGGCATAATTATCACACACGAGCTGTGTTGATATGAGCCAATATTGTTCCAATTTGCAATCAAAGCTGATTACGTTTTGACAATTCTGAATACAGGCATGTCTGCCAATCGACAGGCAAAAGTATCAAAGTACACATTTTCATTTGCAGGTTCATGTTCGGATTTAAACATGAAATTACATTTGTGGAGAGCGCGGGGGCAGAGTGGTTATAGAGCACGCCCCTCAGACCATAGGTTGCGCAGTGCCGTGGGTTCTCAACCAATGTCTCCCCCCCGACTCTTCATTATTGGCTTGTCTGTGATGTCTACCCCATGTTTTCAACCCAGTTTCCTATCAATAAAGATGGGAAAGCAGCGCTTACACGGAAAAAAATAACAAAACAAAAAAAAAAACAAGAAGCCCACAGTCTACTAGCAGGTGTGAATGGCAATCGGCCATTGCACAACAGTTTACAATCTGCCATCAACTTGCAGGTGTAACCCATCCAGACAGACAGACAACATCACTAAAACCCACCAAACCGTGTGGTCTGCCAGACAAGAGCGTTACAGCAAGTCATGC
Organism: Bregmaceros cantori; assembly: GCA_900302395.1. NCBI lineage: Eukaryota > Metazoa > Chordata > Actinopteri > Gadiformes > Bregmacerotidae > Bregmaceros > Bregmaceros cantori. Next base: position 8,256 of record OMKY01057263.1, on the reverse strand, counting down.
TTTACACGACGAGGGTGCGGACAGCGCACCTCAACGCTGTCGCTCTGATGCAGCTCATAATGGTCAATAAATGTTCACCGCCACCGTGGTATGAAGAAATAAACGCCGTAGCGGAGCCCTTTAAGTCTGGGAACAAACGACGAGTTCATATTGGCCCGTGTTAAACAAATAACACTTCTCTGCTGAGAGCAAAAAACAACCCTCACTGCAATCAATATCATGCTACAAGCAATACACACCAAATGTGTGTGGATGTGCATGTCAACACACACACACACACACAGACACACGACCGCACGGACAAATGCGAATACATACGCACGCGAATGCAGACACCAGACAGTGGATGATGTAGCGATTACCCAAAGCCTCTAAATATCCAGCTCGAAGCACATTCTTTATTCATGTGTGCATGTCGGAGGCGGCAGCGGTGCACCTGCCGACATGCTACCGTGCGCGTGGCCACACACAAACAAACACATGGAAAAAGACACTTAATATGCAAATGTTTTGTTTTTACAACCAGGGGAGCACTTTGTTGTTCATCTGGAGGAAGGAATGGCTGGAGGGAGAGAAGGAGAGAGAGAGCTTGTGATAAGAGGACGAGGTGAGGCAGAGGATGGAGGGGTGGGGATGTCAAGAGAGATGGATAGGTCTCCAAGATCCGCCCCCCCCTCCCCCTCACAGCCATCACCACTACCACTCGCACTCCCTTTAGCACACTGATGAAATGTAACAAGGCAAGTTGTGGCTGGGTTAAGACAGCAAGGACCTCTGTAAAAATAAATGTTGCCTTTTTGGAGTGGGAGGGGGTGTATCTGTATCTCACTCCCTCTCTCTCCCTCTCCCTCTCTCTCTCCGCAGCTTCTGATCAATTTTTAATTTGGCCTGCCTGGCCAGGCCCTTGGCGGGTCCTGCGCCGGTAATTATGGCTGGTTATTGACAGCTGACCGTCCCTGCGGGACTGTATTTAAAGGAGGGTTAACCCTGAGCACGAACCCCACCTGGGCTGAACCTTTGAAGGTGTCAACTGCATTGATCTGAGCTGGCGGGATGTTTTGGGGGTCCTGTGCACACCTGGTGGCGAGCGACAGTGTGTCTATGTGTGTCTTAGGTGATGATGAACCTCAGAAATCATCTGTATTTGCCATTGCACAGGAATATAAAGAAAATCATCAAAAATGTTAGAGTATAGATTAATTATAATGACTTTGTTCCAGAGTAATTAAATTAATTGTAGTACATCTGTTTGCTAACATGAATCAGAATTTAGGGGATTGTTTTAAGGAAAAATATCTAACCGATTAATTGCCTAATCGTTTCAATAATTGGCAAACAACTGACTATTAATATAATTTTTAGTTGTGTAAAGTATACACACATGGGATTTACGTTTGAACAGTGTACTCTCTGGTGAAAAACACAATAGCACTAATAACAATATAAATACAGTACATTACGATGCAATATTGAAACAAAGTAATTGGTACCATATAGGGCAGTTGTGGTCAGTGCCCGGCGTGTAAGAGTCATAGTTCTCTTAAGAGCTGCAACCGATTAATCGCTGCAATGATGATAATCGAATATTGAAAATAATTTGATAACCGATTAATCGGCAGAGATCAATAGTTTATATGTTTGGCCCATGAACATGGAATAGGGCTCTAGGAAAAACACGCCAAACACGTCATTTGGGAGCGAGTGAGTTAAGAGCAAAAAGGATATTAGCAAGGATGTAAGGGTAGTATTAGCAAATTAAAAAGTGGTTGGATACATTGATAATAAATTGCTACCGCATCTCATGATATGCACCGATAACTCAATTTTTCTCCCTTTCTCTCGCCCAGCTCTCTCCCTCAGCTCCAATAGGATCAAATTGCATTGTCATTGCATCAGAGGGTTAAAGCAGCAAAAAAAAACAGCATAAAGAAAATGCACAGCGTGTGGGTTCATGCGTTGAGGTGAGTGTGTGTGTGTTTTTTGTTGTTATGTGGTCTACTCGTCTGACAACAGACTGCTGTCATTCTGCGAGCCGAGACAAGTGCAAACAGCCGCAACTTACAACTTGTTTCAGAAAGTTACACTTGCCTTTATTATCCCAGGAGTGACATACCCGCGCTGATAGTGACGGAGACGTCCTCGCTCACAATCGACAACCACCCCCTACACGCCGCCACACACACACCCACCCACACACTCGCTCACTCTCAGCGGCAGTGGTACGTTTCTCTCTCTAGGATGCGCTAGGTGCCAGGGCCAGGAAAGGTAATGATTGGGCTGCCATGATGCAACAGGCAGACCCCATCGACTGTCACACGCTGGAATCATGAAGGAATAAGCTGTCATTAGGAGACCCTCTCCGTATAGCGGAACTGTCAGCGAGTCCTCCCTACCCACCCTCCAACTATATTCAGCATCCCCGAGCACCTCCACGTCTCTGTATACCTCTCAGGTTCTCTCTCTCTCTCTCCCACTCTCTCTCTCTCTCTCTCTATTCCTTTCCCCCTCTCTCTTTCTACCAGTCTCTCAAGTGGCGCTACACTGTGGACAACTGCTTAGTTACATTTGGTCAGTGTTCATAACTGTACGACCGACAACAGCAGTTCATCACTTGCACCATATAAAGGTATGGTAAAGGTACTTTATATAGTCCCACGTGCATAGTATGTATGTACAGTGAAATTCTTCCTACGCATTAAACCAATCCCTGAGGAGCGGTGGGCAGCCGCGTGTGCAGCAACAAGGGGTTGTCTTCAGATTCTGAGCCAGTGTCTTGGCCAGGGGCATTGACTGGAGCAGGTTAAGCAGAACATGTTTTTGGTGGTGAGGGAAACTGGAGTGCCTGGTGGAAACCCATGCAGACACAGGGAGGACATGTAAACTCCACACAGAAAGGACCTGGCCGGGTTAGGATTCAAACCCAGGACCTTCTAGCTGTGAGGCAGCAAAGCTAAACACTGCACTGATGCTCAAGAGTTAATGCCATTTATTTTCAACCACAGCCCGTATTCACTGCAACTCCTGTCTGTGTCTCATTAGGCCTCATGTCCTCCATACCGCCTACCTGCCACCTCTCCTGAGTCAATGCTGACCTCTCTTCCACCATCTCTCTATTTTGCTGCAGACTCTACACCAGTCATGTCGAACCAATCTAGAAATAGAGCCACAACCGCACATCTATTCATAACACACATTGTGGATGTGTGTGGTACTCCATCAATGTAAGTTTACATCCTGTGAATGAAAATACATATTTTAATTAGCCTTTGACAAATGTAGATGAGCACTCTTTCTCAGTAAGTTCAACAACAAAGCAATTAAGGTTTAAATTGCAATTTCCATATTAGCTGTTACACAGGAAATGTGTATGAACATCTGCAAATGATCAATTCCAAGAAATGCTGGTCTACACTAGCCTGGCAAGCCAACACCAACAAATTGTCCATGCATCGCTTGCAACGGGACGGTCTGGTGTGGATGAACCAGGTCGACAAATCATGTTGTCCACTTTGGCCGATCCAATCAGCGGCCAGGTAAGGCGGGCTTTGTTCAAATGGAGACACATACTACTCTGTGATTTGATCAGTTCTTTTGATTGACAAACTTTTTTTCTCGAAACTGCTTAATCCAGACCAAA
>OMKY01057262.1:12064-22991 GCA_900302395.1 Bregmaceros cantori | reverse complement strand
TCGTTTACAGCTGTGTGCACCTGGGCGGGGCAGCAACCCTGCTCCAGCAAAGCTCCCACACACACACACACACAAACACACACACACACACACACACACACACACACACACACACTCCGCAGGTTTTATTGAGTAGTATATATTTACCTTACATGTATCATTAGGTGATGATAATAATGAATATAATGTCATTTAATGAGGATAAATTTTACTGATCTTTACTTTCAGGAAACGTAGAGTATTTATGGTGAATTATTAACTTTAGTAACTATATTGAAAACCTGTCACATTAAAAGTACAATGAAATTCTTCCTCCACATTTAACCCACCCCTGAGGAGTGGTGGGCAGCCATGTTGCAAGGCCCCGGGGGGCCAACCACAGATTCTGAGCCAGTGGCACTGACTGGAGCAGGAACTGAGGAAACCCGAGTGTTCCACACTGTTCCAGGTTAGAATCTGAATTGGCCCCCCGGGCACTGTACCGAGGTTGCCCACCGCTCCTCAGGAATGGGTTAAATGCAGAGGAAGAATTTCACTTTTCATGTAGGTATGTGCGACTAAATAAAGTACCTTTACTTCCAGAGTCGGAGCCGGACCACGCAGAGCTGAGCCAGGCGCTGGCGGCGGTCAAGGAAGTGATAGCGGCTGTGGACGCGTGCGTCAGTCGGCAGGAGAAACGGCGGCGCCTGGAGGATGTCCTGTCACGCACCGACAGCAAGAGTCAGATGAGGATGCGGAGCGGGGACATGTTCTCCCGAGAGGATCTCCTCCGGGGGCGCAGACTGCTGCATGAGGGGAACCTGCAACTCAAGAACAACCAGGGCCGGCTAAAGGGTGAGCTAGATGCTGTGGCTCAGATGGTGCATTCAAATTTACCATGCCCTAGTGTTGCACCGATACCATTTTTTTGGTGCCGATACCCGATACCTGGCTCTGCAGTATCGGCCGATACTGATACCAACCGATACCGATACCACTGTTTGAAAAAAGTGCTGTTGGTAGTAACTTCTTCCCAAGGGATGGGAAGAACTTACTATTGTTATTGCGGTAATTTTTACATGCAGTCTATGATTAATAGTAGTCGAGGAAAATTATAAAAAGCAATTATTTCATTATTTTAATATTTTATTGTTTGGGTGATATTGGGGTACTAACTGAAGAGTTCAGATACAAAACCCCCTTACTTCACATGACCACTTTTTGAGAAAAAGGCAATTTTTTTATCAGGCCATTTTATTTAAACAGATGAGAAGAGATATTTTAGACACTGTGGGGAGCAGGTTTTACTTAATTCATTTACAATTTTTCACAAAAACATTTCATTTACATATTCTAGATTTAGACAAGATTCTGGCAGTTTCCGGCATACGAAGTTGGAAAAATGGTATCGGTCCGATACTGGGCGTAGGTACTCGCCGATACCGATACCACAAAAAAGGTGCCAATACCGAGTGCATCCGATACCGGTATCAGTGCATCGCTACCATGCACTACGGGTGCCACGAATAGTCGCCTGTTCGCTGATTAAATCGATCAAATTAATCGGCAACAAATTTCATGATCGATCGTGCTGGGTCTGTGGCACGATCTATAAGACACCCGCACCCAGCGCTTGTATAGTACCTGTGACTTAGTTCACAGTTACAGGCTCCTCCACTCACAGACATTTTTGCAACATCTTCCTCCCAGTCTCTGTCTTCCCACTTTCATACTAATCCTATCCAATGAAATTGAGAATGGTGCTTACGACCAAAAAATAAAACAAATATGCATAATTGCTAATCGCCATCGGAATTAAATCATTGTTCATTTGTTAGTTTTGCCCTGACACTACCCCCCTATTGGTCCATATTTTGGTGACATCAGTGAATAATTTGTGAAAATTTGAAATATGATATTATTATCATTACCATGTGTTCATCAGCTGACTTCCATCCCCTCTTGTCATTCCAGATGTGCTTGCGCTCCTTCTCACGGATGTGGTCGTCTTCCTTCAAGAGAAAGATCAGAAATACGTCTTTGCTTCTGTGGTAAGTCACAGTCTGAGGCAGGCGCGTAGACGGGAATTAGAAAATGGGGACCAGAAAAGAATCCGTAGGACCCAAAATGTGGGGTTATAAGATGAGATATGATCAATAATGCATTACTTTACTTACATTTTAGTGCCATTTCAAGTAACGAGTAATCTAACACATGTATTATTAGACTTTAATTAGAGAGACAAACAGAAATTAGATTAGTTAGATTAAAAGCGCGTTTTCCAAAAAAACTATCTGACCTTATAGTCATGCAAGCTGGCGTATATTGCATGGATGGCGTGGATTCCTGCGATTCAACAGTAGATGGCACTATTCACCCGATATTCCTTGTCATTATTCTTTCAACTATATATGTGAGATAATACAGTGTGTGAGATTGTACAAATTCATTGTGTGATTCTTAGATGGGTGGGCCTAGATCAAAAGTGGGAGGGTCCATCCCCACCCTGGCCTTATAATTTGTTTAAAACCTGATTGTATGATTGATATATTTTACAGAAATCGTATTATGAAATAATCCACCCTAAATACTCTATCAAAGTTAAGACTTCTCAACAAGATGATCCATCTTTGTAATCTTCTCTCCTCCTTGCTCTGTGTCTCCCCCTTGCTACACTCTTTTCCCCTCACGTCATTTACTCTGCCCTGCCTCTTTCCCCATCTCTGTCTCTCTCTTCCCATCATTCTCCTGTCGCTCTTTATGGCTCCCCGTTAACTGTTCACCGCCCACCACTAAACCGTCCTGTCTTCCTCTATCCATCCGTCTCTCTCTCCAGGACCAGAAGTCTACAGTGCTGTCTCTCCAGAAGCTGATAGTGCGGGAGGTGGCCAACCAAGAGAGGAACCTCTTCTTGATTAGCGCGGGAGCCGAGCGACCCGAGATGCTGGAGCTGGTGCTGGCCAGCAAGGAGGAGAGGCACGCCTGGACCGCACTGCTACAGGACGCCATGGACGCCATGTGAGTCTTTTATTGGTGTTATTGTTTATTTGTTGTATTTTAAGGTTTGTTTATTGGTATTTTATTGGTGTTTATTGTTTATTTCTGTTTATTGTTTATTAGTATTTTATTGGTGTTTATTGTTTATTTCTGTTTATTGTTTATCAATCTTGTATTGGTGTTTATTGTTTATTCGTGTTTATTGTTTATCAGTCTTTTATTGGTGTTTATTGTTTATTTGTGTTTGTTTATCAGTCTTTTAATGGTGTTATTGTTTGTTTATTCGTGTTTGTTTATCATTATTTTATTGTGTTTACTGTTTATCAGTCTTTTATTGGTGTTTATTGTTTATTCATTTTTTTTATTGGTCGTTCATTGGTGTTTATTGTTGGTCTTTTATTGGTGTTTATTGTTGGTCTTTTATTGGTGTTTATCGTTTAATTATGTTCAATGGTGTTTATTGTTTATTGGTGTTTCTGATTGGGAGTATAGCTCATCTTCTTTATATTATACATGATTAATTTATGATAATGATGATTGTTCAGGATGTTTAGAGACCGAGAGGACGACGAGGGCATCCCGAGCGAAACGGAGGAGGATCGACGACAAATTGAGAGCAGAGTGAAGGAGATGAGAGGTGAGTCACTGCTGCAGTCTGACCGATGCTGTAGACCAGTTTGGCCGGTAGCTCCAGTAAATGTTGTCCCTTGGATACGTACAGTGCCAGGTACTTCGCTGTGACTTCTTCTTGAACTCGCCTATTTAGTGGGAGCAACCAGCTCTCTTCATCTCCTCGGCCACTCGCATGGTGTCACTCAGCCTGCACCTTGTCCACTCTTGGACGAATCTTCACACACTCTCACTCTGTGTCCATGTGTGTATGTTCTTCCAGAGGCCTTGCGTCAGCGGGATGCCCAGATCGTGTCTCTGTTGGAACAGAAGGTTCAGCTGTTCAGAGAGATGTGTGAGTGTGGAGCGGGAGGCCCGTCCCACGGGGGGGACACTGCCCTGTTCAGGGCCTCCAGTGGCTCCATGCCCCACCAGGGGGAGCCCCTCATCAAGGAAGCCCTCAGAGAAGGTGAGATTTTTGCTATGTCTCAAATGTTGCACTTGGGTCAGTAACCTGAAATGTAGTGCACTAAAGCCGTGGTTGCACTGCATCCATACGGAGCTGGAGGGTTCAGGACGCATATGCATCTATCCGCTTAAATTGTGTCTCTACGACGCCAGCAACATGGTACAGGTAGAAAATTCCGTGCCTGATCGCGAGGTGGTCCCAGCCGTTCCGTGGGTGGTAGGGCCACGGCTTGGTCAGCGACTGCTTCAAACTGATTGGGCGAGACAAGGGCGCAGCCGATTGGCCCGCTACTGCCGACCGCTGATTGGTTGGTAGTCGTGTCGTCGGCTCAGCTGTTATTTTTTTTCTCAAGTTCAAGTTAAGCTTGCATGCTCTCTTTTTACTATGGCTTCGGTTGTTGTGCCATGGTCAGTCATTGAGGTTGAGACATTCCTGCCCATTATCGCCAAAGACCGTGTTCAGAATGAGTTGGATGGGGCGAAGGCAACAGTGCACTACTTTTGCAGTTTAGCACTGTCTCGAATCGAACACCTCCGTCCTGCCGTTACCGAAAATTATGCTGTGGCAATTCGGAACGCTACCAAACTTGCATGCCGCCAGTAGGTTGGACTGCAACACATTAGGAGAAATGTCCTGAGTGCGCACTTGTCACGCTGCAGCAAAGAAGTGTTTTCTGTCTGGCTTGTAGAATCTCCCGGCTCCAGCGGCCAATTGATTCATAGATTGATAGAAGCGCTGTTCCTAGAACGCCACCGACCAACCAATTAACAGATAAAGTACTGTACCGAGAAGTCCATCGACGAGCACTTTGAAGAATTATTGATAGTTACTCTGTACCGAAGGAGGAGGAGTCGTGAACCTGATACGCTTTGGACAGCAACACTGATTTTTCTGCCGTTTTTAAATTTTGAATACTAATGGTGGCGGCTACTATGAAAGACGCTCAACCACAACCCATTGGAAGCAATTTTGGGTTCAGTTTCTTACCTAAGGTCACTCTGGCATGTAGGCTGTCAAAGCTGGGACCCGAACCACCCACCGTGCAGTCCTTTCAGTCATTCGTATGGCCACTCTCCCAACTACGCTATAGCCTGCTCTAGATGAGCAAGCTACCAAACGGAGAATGTTGTTGGTCCAATCCAAACGAAAGCTATGCTCTGTTGTGTAGGACTTGATGGTACAATCCCTTGTCAACTGCCTTTGAGACTCCTATGCTGCGACACTATGGAACGGTCAATCGGGCGATGGCATCCTTCGGGTTGTCAAGCTATGTTAAATGTGTTAATACAATCAACTTCAAAAGGAAAATTATTTTTAAAACTTTCCTTTCAAACGGTTCAGGCAGGTCTATATTTAATGTTTTTGTTCTCTGAACCATTTCACCACCAAAATATTGGTTCTGAACCGGTTCGGAACCCAGTCATTTAGTTTGTTCTTAAAGTTCCTTATTTTGTGCAATGTAAAGTTTAGATATCGTTTTTATACAAAATATTTTTGGTGGACGTTCAAACTTCAGAGCAACTGTATTAACATCATTACATTCACTTCCTCGTCTGTCCACAAGATGGATGATCCATGAGGCTATATATATAAATAAAAAATAAATACGTTTTAACCGCTTTTGTGGATTTCATAATGTTCCGGAGCATTTGAAGAAATATTTTTTCATTTCCGTTTCCGCTACGCGTGAAATTTCGTAAAATTCTGCTTGTTTTCGGTTTTCGTTCCTTGAACCGGTTGGGAGCCCTGAATACAATAGCAGAATTACGTCATAGAACTGGCATTACCTACGTAATGATCTGTCATCCAATCCAATATTGTCCCCATTACCTTTGCGGACAATATCGAGTGGATCGTCAGTCTATTGACTCACTGCCCACTGCTCTGGTTCTTAACATCTCTCTGGATGGTGACACTAACTCACTTAGTGGCATAATCTACTTACTGGGGTCGTGCGTGTGGGTGTGCTTGCGCGCATTATATATCATATTTACAGAGACGGCAAGTCAAGGTCCAGAATGTAAACGTCCCATCACATTGTGCACTGCAAACAGGCACAAATAACCAGCTGCTCCGAATGAACGCAGCCCTTCAGTCAGGCAAAAGAACTCAGATTGCTTGAATAAAAGTAACTACGTTTATAAGAAAAGCAACTTGAGTAAGACAAAGCACAAATATCTACTTGAGTAAAAGTGAAAAGTATAGGCTCTGAAATATACACAGAGGTACAAAGTACAGCACAAAAAAATCTGGTTATGTCAGGAAATGATCATATAGATTGTCTTGGTGTAAAGATACATATTGCAGTTGTCTTTACATTATGCTGCATTACCTAATGTTAATAGCATTGTAGGTGTTGTTGTGCAAACAAAATAAGAGCACATTTATATAGTCTATAAAAAGTAGCAAGTCTGTTACAATGTGAGTAATCGAAATGGATTTTCGATTACTCTATTTATTGCAATTACTTGACCACCAAAAATAACTTTTGGGAAACTACTACAGCTAAGGCTGCCTTCAACCACTGAACGTCATTACTATATTCATTAGAAAATGTGTTTGTGTGTGTGTGTGTGTGTGTGTTTGTGTGTCTGTCTGTCTGTCTGTGTGTGTGCCACAGTGGAGACGTTGCAGGATTTGGTGAACACGGCGCTAGCAGGACCACACGTACCCGGCGGTTCCGTGGGGTCGTTGCCTCGCAGGGCCGAGACCTTCTCCGGATTCGACTCTTTCCGCAAGGGCAAGAGTAAGACCTTCCTCATGTGCCTGAAGCCAGACATTAACACATTCACCTTTCAACTCCCTTGACATGAACTGACCGCTTCAATGTTTTTTTCTATGCACATGAAAAGACTGAATAGCTATGCGACTTGGACAGGTCGCTTACACAAGGGTAAAGATCATCAAATCAAAAATGTATATAGCACCCTTCATGCAGAGCAATTCAAAGTGATTCACAGCAACACAACAAAACAACAAAATTAAAGGTAATAATTGACCCGCAACCTTCCCAACCCATTAAAAAGCAAGCATATACACATACCCAGCCACACACACGCTGGCAATGGATTTGTCAATAGAATTATAGGCATGGCTTGGCACCGAAGATATACAGCAAGAGGAAACTGGATTTATGAATGATAACTGTATTCCCAGAGTAGTTTTCAACTTTTAAAGAACCAGCATTAGATTCTGCCGCCAGGCTAGTGGAGAACGTCGTAAAGGAGACATCACTCAGTTTTAGGTGTGTCCAACGTTCTGAAGGTATTCAGCGTTATATCAGTTATACAGAAGCTTTACTGCCAATCACAACGCAGGAACATTCTTCTATCCAATAGAATTGCACAATTATGGGCAATCAAGAGAAGTGAGAGAGATTTCAACCAATCACATGATTGGTTTGAGATTGAGAGAGAGAGAGATAAAGATTTTGTTTCAGGAAAAACGAAATCTTGCGAGGCGTCAGACACAAACAAGTCTTGTCTATTGTAAAAACCCAGGTGCTAGCCTGCCTGCTAGCCGCGAGTAAAGTTGGGGACGCCGGTTGCCATGGCCACACAATATTAAAGAGAGACAGTGTGTGGATTAGAGCGAGGGAGAGATGAATGTACAGTTATATATTTATGTATAATTATTTCTGACGGGCACTTTGCCAGCACATTGCATAAACCTTTGCCCCAGCTGATAAAAGTAACTGTCCTGGCTGCTGTAGTAAGCATAGAGGAGTCATGTCAGTTATTGTTCCAAATTTCACGAGTGTACAATTACTTAGACTTTGAACGCCCCGCGGACATTCCGGCGTCGAATTAGACGCCTATCCAATGTAATACTTGAATCTTCATGTCTAACGAATCCCTCTTGCGTTTCCTGTTTCCATTGTCCCCATATAAAAATAGGCCAAATGCTGAACATATTTTAGCCAAAAGCACAATACTAAATACACATTCTGTGAATATATGATTGTCCAGATGCTGAACGACCAGAGAGCCAGACTTCCGTGGCTGTGGATCTGCGCCGGACAGGTTCTGACGGGGTGTTGAAGAAGGTATGTCCCATACTAGTCAAAGACTACCAGTTTTTGTAGGCATGAGAGAGTGTGTGACACTGTGTGCATGAGTGTGTGTGTGTGCGTGTGTGTGTGTCTGAGAGACTGCTTGAGAGAGTGTGTGTGCGTGTCTGAGAGAGACTGTGTGCATGAGTGTGTGTGTGTGTGTGTGTGTGTGTGAGACAGAGACTGTGTGCGTGTGTGTGTGTGCATGTGCGTGTGTGTGTGTCTGATAGACTGTGTGCATGAGTGTGTGTGTGTGTGTCTGAGAGAGACTGTGTGCATGAGAGTGTGTGTGTGTGTCTGAGAGAGAGTGTGTGTGAGACTGTGCGTGAGATAGTGTGTGTGTGAGAGACTGTGTGCATGAAGAAGGTATGTCCCATACTAGTCAAAGACTACCAGTTTTTGTGTGCATGAGAGAGAGAGTGTGTGACACTGTTTGTGTTTGTGTGTCTGAGAGAGACTGTGCGCATGAGTGTGTGTGTGTCTGAGAGAGAGTGTATGTGTCTGTGTGTGTGTGAGAGAGAGAGATACTGCATGAGAGAGTGTGCATGCGCACACACAGTGTCACATTGGCACTGTGCTGCAGTGCTTGAGATAGCACCCGAGCCAGTATTGTCTGCTAGTGCAAAACTACCTGCATGTTCCACCTGCTCAGTAGTCTGTGTCCAGTACACTTTTACCTGAAAATCAAATCCCCATTTTTGTTTCTTAAATCCCCATTTTAGATTTAGATTCAGATGTTTTTTTTTCAATGAAAAGCAAAACCCACTCTAAATCTAAGAATTTATTCATTTCAAATTCTTACTTTTTCATGGTTACGCTGAGCCTCTGTATGCCAAATTGTGACCGGCGGACGAAGTAACGTATTGTGCTGACCAAGGACTATCATATCTGTGCTCCCTCATAAAGCTTCTTAAAGCCTTTCTTGTATGAAAATAATTGCAACGTATTGCAGCATTACAATTATTTTAGTTATTTTTGGGGGCACATGCGCTGTTTTTCATTCTTCATGGGGAGAGATAGTGACAGGATAAAATCGGAAACTGGGATGAAGAGTCGGGGTGAGACATTGCAGAAAAGCTGGAGAGGGTATGCGAACCCAAGGCTCTACTCAACCTGTCGCCTGGGGGACGCTCTCTAGCCACTCTGCCGCCAAATCTTTTTGTAGCTGTCTTCATAAGCCCTGCGTGAAAACTCTCTTCTCTACGCTGCGTGGAGCTAACATCGGCCACTGAATGCAGCGAGTGATCACCGCTGGTAACGGAGATCCCCCCCGCCATCCCCCATTGCTTTACCTCATTATCTTCATATGTGACCCAAGCAGGAAGTGTTGCTACGGCGACCGGGGGGGGGCTTGCCAAACAACAACAGAGCATAATGAATGACGGATCATTAACAGCTGCCTTGCATTAGTGCTTCAATCTGTGTGTGTGTGTGTGTGTGTTTCAGGGTGGTAACGCACACATGGTGTTGCTGCGGAGGAACAGCGAGGTGAGTTGTGTTGTTGACGCTCATAACAAGCACTGTGACGCATTTGGTCATCGCGTCATCCAGTTATCAAACGATCTCTCGGGGCAGTCCCCCAAAACACACAGGGAGGGATAGGACCGAGTTATGGCCCGTGCATTACGAGAATGATGTCTTGGGGGAGCCATAGCCTGCTTCCTGACTCAATTGTTTGAAATGTCTTATTTGCAATCGATGATAATCGAGCGTTGAACTAACCGCTAACTAATTGGATAATCGATTAATCACCAGCCAATTAATCTGCTCATTGTTTGGTCCATCGTCCACGCAAACGTGTTCAATTTAGCTTGCTCCCAATGCAATATTTAGTCCAAATCATTTCTGATTTGGACGGAAGAGTCATCTTCTGTATTGATGGCCATCCCACCATAATCTGAAATTGTGACCTCCGTAATGACAACTGTTTCTCCAGTGTGTGTTTTAATTTTATATGTCTTGTCTGTCTTTACAGCAAGTGCTCAACAGTGTATACCAGCTGCACCGCACCCTGAGCACACTACAGGTACACACACAGCAGCCATCTGTGTCATTTTTTTTCTGCTATTCTCAGTGCATATTGGAGACGGCGAGTACTGGGTACTCTACAATATGTATTGTTATTCACTTACGTGGTTCTATGTGGGATGCAGTGTAGGTTGGCCTACTGCTCATAACGTGCCATAAGTCCCAGGGGGTACATCAAATGACTGGTCCAATGAAACACCAGAGCTTTGTCGTGCACAGACCAAAAACAACTATAAAAAAAAACACAAAGTTTTTTGCCGTGAAATGCAATCACGGATACAGCTGTCATGTATTGTCATTTGGCGCCTTCTGGTGGATGCAGAAGGAATGATCATTTCTAAAGTAAATTTCAAGAAGTTTAGTTATTTTAGTAGGCAAAGCTTATTCTGTAAACCCGTGGTTGGTGAAGTAGTTATATTTACTTTACTTAGGGGCCAAGCTGCGAAGCTGGCAAAGGCACCTCAAGTGTTAGTTCTCTTATTATGTCTTCTTCTCCGAATGGATTGCTATGGCAGCCCATAGAAGCCTACATAAGAAAATGCCACACACTGCCGAGTCGGTATCAGCATTATCCACAGCGATTTACAAGTCGCCAGCCTCAACTCTATAGCACCACCAACGGGCCAAAGTTGCAGATACATTTCTGCATGTAACTTTTGGACCTCCTGGCCGGTTTTCCGAAACTTGGTATATCTGGATTCCTGGTCCCCTCTGCCCGACTCCCACCACCACATCCGTTGTGCCTCCCAGCTCTGGGATGCACAACCCCCCCCCCCCCCCCCCCCCCCCCCCCC
>OMKY01057262.1:0-12044 GCA_900302395.1 Bregmaceros cantori | reverse complement strand
CCCCCACCCCACCTGTTTCAATTAGCCTTCTCACTCTGACATTTTTAGCTTGCTTATTGTTTTCCTTTGCTATCTTTTCTGCGTCATGGTTACGTCTTATTCTGCAATTTTTTTAATTATGTACTTACTTATTTACATACTTATGCTCTTCTCCCCCAATGGGGGTATAAGGCATCGGTAATGTTCCTCCACCGTTGCGCCATGTTCCATGAGAGACCCATCTCCTTTAGCTCTGCCTCTACCGTTCTGCACAAGGTGATCTTGGGTCGGCCTCGTTTCCTTTTCCCTGGGGGGGGTCCATTTGAGGTCCACTTGGGGGATTTGCTCTGGGGGCATTCGCAGTACGTGTCCAAGCCATTTTAGGCGACGGTGCTTACCTCCGAGACGATATCTCGGCACTCGGCAGTCAGTCTTTATGTAGAGATCGTGGTTGGAAATCTTGTTGGGCCAGAATAGACGGCAGATCTTTCTCAGGCAGCCTGTGTGTGTTTAGAAAGGCGCTAATTAAATAAAATGTATTGTTATTATTATTTCTAAAAGAGCATTTGTTGGCAGGCGGTGGTGGTACAGCAAGACAGCCTCCTCGAAGACCAGCGCCAGAGTCTGGGCGAGCGCACGTCGTCATGCTCCTCTCTCTCCTCGCGCTCCGGGTCCAGGCCGTCTACGCGGCCCAGCTCGCTCATCGAGCAGGAGAAGCAGCGCAGCGTGGAGCGCCGGCGCCAGGAGCTGGCTGCCCTGCAGAGGGAGCAGGCTGCCCACGCCGAAGAGAAGAGACTCCGGGAGAAGGAGTGGGAGGTCCGCGCCCAGCAGCTGGCTGAGAGGGAGACTGCCATTCACAGCCAGGTACCCAACAGTTGTGACGATTTCTGATCGTGACATTTGAATAGGTGTACACAGATAAAAACAAGATATGTTGCATTAATCATCAATAACTTTACCTAATTGCAGAATGTTTGGGAGTGATATTTCAAAATGGTTCTTAACAGTTTTTCAGAATTTGAATCACATTTTTACTACTAAACGAAGAGAGGTAACTGCTCACCATGCAGGCAGGGATGCTGAGTCTCCACCTGATAATAAAAATGCAGGGGTGTGGCTAAAAACCATGAAGGGGTGTGGCTACCTTTGTTTCGGTTGTGCCATGAAAGTGATATTCTTCAATTTATATATATTCAAATTCATCAATTTATATATCTATAGATAGATAGATAGATAAAACACATTTTAGTAAGAATTTAAATATGATATAATATAATAGATGACAGCATAGGGCTAGTTCTATTTCCCTTCCTTCGAGCCGTCGTCATCGCAGCGTTTGTTGAAGAGGAACCTTCCAGCACTACAACCTCTGTCGTTTCCACAGGAGGAAGCTTCTCGGCAGCTGCGTGAGTCGCTGGACGTGGAGCTCCAGGAGTTCCAGCTAAAGAAGGAACAGTACCAGAGAGACCTGGAGCGCCTGAGAGATGCCCAGCGCCGGCTGGACCGCGAGCGGGACACGGTGCACCGAGATCTGGACCGACTGGCGCAGGTTAGTGTTCTTTGGTGTTGCTGTGTTCAGAACGTAAGACTGGCAGATAATCAGATATAGCTTAAAATAAAATTGCCTTTTTTTTTTTTTTTCAGGGTTTTTTTTTTTTTTCGGTTCGGTTCCATTTTATTTACAGGGTTTGTTCGTAAGTGAGACAAGAGAGATTGGGGGAAGACATTGCAAAAAAGTCGAGGAAGAGAACTTGCAACCCTGGCTATGCCTAGGAACTAATTCACAGAGAGCCAAAAACCTTGATTTCAGAATTTTTAAAAAAACATGAATATAATTGTATCACTATATATATTTTTTAATCCCGGCCCTACATCCCGGCTACAAGCTGTAGAGTGTTAGTGGCCGACTGGGATCAGCTCTCGATCAGGCACGATCGAGAGCTAGGTATCAGCGTCGTAGAGTCACGTTTAAAGTGGATAGATGCGTATGCGTCCCGACAACTCCAGCTCCCTATCGATGTAGTGGACCAGAGGCTTAACTGTAACTTTGCCAAACCTGTCTCTCTGACCCTCAGAGGCGGTCAGATCTGTCCAGCTCTTCAGAAGACTTCCGCTGCTTGACGCCCGAGGACTCCCTGGAGCGTCTGGAGCAGCTGGGCGGTCCGGAGCCGTGGCCCCGAAAGGAGTCCCTGTCCAGGCTGCAGACCCTACCCCCGCCTCTCCCCACCTCCACAGCTCCCAGCAGCAAGTTCAGGGGTCGCACCCTCAACCCCTTTGCCACCTCCAGCGGATCCGTGAAGTCTGCGGGAGAAGGCCCCGGACGCAGTCTGCTGCAGCTGACCAAGACTAAAGACAAGAAAGAGAAGAAGAAGAAAAGCAAGAAAGGATCAGGCATGAGTCATCAATCCCTTCTTTTTAGGTTATACCTGGCAGTAGAGGGAAAAAAATCATCACCGTTATTTGGATCATAATTTAAATCATGGTCAGTGCAGAATTAATTTAAAATCACAAAATTAAATCTAACTAAGAATCTATTCTGTAAGGGATAAACAAAAACAACTGAAATATAATTATTACATGACTGGAGTGATCTTCGTCTTTCATAATCGCTGGGGCCAAAATCACAATTTAGATTAAAATTTGATTCATTGTGCAGCCCTTCCTGGCAGCTAGTACAGTACGTTTTTGGGGCAGCTGTTGCAGCGCACAGCCAGCTGATTGCTCAGCACTCCTGTCAATCATGGAAGAAAACACACCCCAGCCCCTAAAAATGAAGAAATAAAGATTTGCTGCATTGGTGTAATGGCGGGCTATTCAGCTACTTTCCTCAGAGGGCCGCAGTGTCAGAAGCCCAATGGGCCAGGGGCCGGAGCAGATGCCGGACGGCACCACCACCACCAGGATTGCTCTCCAAAAAACAATGGCTGGCGGGCTGGATTTGACCCGCGGGCCGCCAGTTGAATAGCCCTGGTGTAATGCGTTAACCGTTCAGGTTGGGCATGCTACGGTGGCTGCAACCAATTTGTTCAAGGTGCGGGGCGGTAACGTCCGTTGGCAACCAACGCTGTGGGCGGTGATCCAGCCTTTCGGGTCACAATTCCTTACCTGGAGATAATACACCAGGTATACAAGAAAACAAAGTTAAAGAACGTTATAGAAAGCAACAATAACTGTGAAAGATTAGCTAGGAAAGATTAGCTAGGAGAATGAGCTGGGAAGCAATCACTGGAGTGACACTGTGCTGACTGAATTTACACACTGCTTCCACTGTCCACCATTTCTTACACTCTGCTGTTTGTCCACAGAACCCCCGCCAATAAACGAGGCCCAGTTGGAAGGAGAGATCTTCTTCTGTTGAACAGACAGAAACAGACAAGGCTCCCAACAGACTCGCTAAACCCTTTCTTACAAGTTAACCCTTGTGGGGAAGACGACATTTGGTCGTCACAGGATGACCGCCATGAACCTGTGGAGAATGGATTTTTTTTTCAGCAAAGTGAGGGGTGTGGGAATCGCCACCATTGCAAAAATACCTGCCATTACACAGTTTAAAACGACATCAGCCATTTTTTTTTTCTTACAGGTGACTTTGACCTTCTTCTCAACACAATGAACACAGATCGACACATGTGGATGGCCTCATGTTTTTCTAAATATTATTCTGAAGGGAAAAACATGCTATGAAATCTTAGGGACATCAAAAATCCAATGAACAAACAGAAATACAGCTGGTTATAACTCGAAGTCTGGTGTTTCTTCAATTTCTCAAGAGTGACCTCATGCTAGCCTGGCGAGCCAGAGCCAACGTATCGTCCACGCATCGTCATGTGCGATGCGTGGACGATACGTTGGCTCTGGCTCGCCAGGCTATGCCTCTACATGAACAAGTGGCCGCACTAAAATTTAGAGGAAGATGAGGAAATTAATATATTAATAATGACAGTTATCGTAATAATGACCATAACTATGGTGGCATTATGGTAATTGCCTGTAATGTGTATGTGTGTTTGTGTGTCTGAGTGTGTGCAATATGTTCCTGTGGAAAGGAAAGTGTTTGTGGCTGCCGGACCACACCTGACAATCCAGGATGAATGATTTGTTAGTGCACGACACAAGCGATGTACCGTGAAACGAGTCGTTAGTTCTGGCTTGCCAGGCTATGTCAACACCACACACAGGCAAGCACACGCGCACATAGTAGAGTTTACCTGCTGGCCAGGAAGGATGGAGGTTTTTAAGTAAGTAATAAGTATAGCCCGACATTGTTTTCATACTACAAACATACCATCAGCTCTACGTATGTGTTTGGTGAGAGGTATGAATACATGTATGTTTTAAAAGATGGTAACGTTTCCCAACGTCGCACACCTTTGCTCTGAAGAGTGCCTCCCTGTGGCCATTTTATTTTTGAGCGACCGCTTCCAATACTCCAATCACATACGCGGCCTCTACTTGTAAAGTCATTGGAGATGGTACTGTTTTTTTTTCTTGTTTTAAATTATAAAAGCAGCAACAACTTGTAAATATGAGTTATGTACAAAGCGAAGACAAAAAAAATCAAATGTATATATTTGTTTTATTGTGCAACTTGTGATATTGACATTATTTATGCGTGGTTGTTGCCTTTCAGGGGAAATGTCACATGTATTTCTCGTATAATAAAACTACAGTTGAAAGTGTGTGCGCCTTTTAATGTTTGTGGGTGTGTGTGTTTGCTATTAGCGGTGGTGGAAAGTAATTAATTACATTTACTCACTTTACTGTAATTAATTACTTTTATGAGTAATTTGTAATTTTATGAGTATTTTTTGAAATGCGTAATTTTTACTTTTACTGAAGTACATTTTTACCTTAGTACTTTTAACATTACATTTGAGTTCCCTCACGTTACTGATTACAAAACATAAAACATAACGGAAAGTTAAACTCGTGTGAAGCCTGGCGAGCCAGAACCAATGCATCTTCACCATTGCTAGTGTACAAATCTAAAACAAAAAAATGGGTGTAACATAGCTTAACGTGTACATAAAAATGCTTCCTTAGCAGAGGTCTGCATTCTTGGAGTGCATTTCTAGTTAAAAGTTGTAATTTGAATATTGATAAAAAATGAAAGAAAAATTTAATAATTGAAAGTAACTTTTACTCATTTTACTCATTTCATTTTAAATGAAGTACTTTTATTCGAGTACATTTTGAGATGGGGAATTTTGCTTTTACTCTGAGTACAATTTAAGCATAGTAAAGAAACTTTTACTCAATTACAATTTTTCAGTACTCTTTCCACCTGTCGCTATTAGTGTCCAACACTTTTTTTTAAAATATATATATACTGTCGTGCAGTTACTATCCGGACATGCAAGGTGGAGGCGTGGAATGATAGCACGACAAGAATAGTGATGTAGCCGGAGCCAGGGTTTACTGTCTAACACAGCTGGTACAATGTTTTTGAAAATTAAAACTTTTTGGCCTTGAGTGTATAGGAACACACCACCAGTCAAGCTTATGAACGGCTCCATGTCAAATTTACATTGTTGATTTTCAAAGAAGGCATAAAAGCTATAAATTAAATTAATGTAAACAGAAATGCCATCACTAAATGTTTCAGATTGCTCAGGCCAGTCACAACTGTCCCCTCAGTGGGGTGCTCGTGCTGTCTTGCAGGTTGATGGTTGAAGGCAGTGTGGAGGATTTCAACCAACAACCTTCCAAGCCTGCCAAGCCAGAACCAAAGAATCGTCCACGAATTGCACGCGATTACCATCTGGTGGCGTGCGATGCGTGGACGATTCGTTGGTTCTGGCTCGCCAGGTCAACAGTGTTATTATTGAGGTTATCAGGGCTTTCTCTATTCTCTCTCATTCGTGCATATTGTAAAAATACCATTAAAAGTGCACTGCAATATGTGGTAATTGATATCAATTTTGGGCCATGTAGCCCGACTCTAGATGTGTCTTTATTTTATTAATATTATATATCTTTTACATTTAATAAACTTTCTGTCACATGAGCCATCACTCATCACACCATCACCAGAAAGCAGAAAGCCTGCTACCCTTTCAATGCAAGAGCTCCGATATGGAAAAACACACACCAACCTTGGAAAAACAAAACATTTATTGTGCCATTACCAATTAGTACATACATCTAGGAAAACGATTCTCCTGTGTGATACAAACATGGCTTTCTTCAGGTTATTTGCTGCCACATGTATTCACATTGTCCAGGAAGAGGCAGCTTGTTAAAGCAATCTTTCACAGAAAGAATAATGCTGCATTAGACCATCGGTGAGTTTCACAGTTTAGAAAAGCTTGGTATTTTTACCTTGATCATGTGAAGGTGCATGCATATTGATTTTTTTTTTCAATTTTCACATCTCACACCAAATCATTAAAATCAATAACTAATACCACAATGCTGTTTAAAATGTGCATGTCTCTCTCTGTGTGTCTCGCTCTCGCTCTCATGCACTCACACATTCAAACTTTTATACAGAAAAATGAAATATTCTAACCAACAAAATTGTGGACGTATAGGCAAGATGTGATTTTTTTTTTTGCACAAGACGTACCTGGAGGACAACATTTACAACCACAGGTCAAGATCAATATCAGACTGACTGACACAAAACTGAAAATGCTGTGCAGTGTTGAGGAAGCTCACCATGGATAGAAGATACACCATGCTGTTTGCTGCCCTCACCATGCACGCAGAGTCTTGATATACACTGTACATACTGTGATTGTTTCACCACCAAATGCATAACGCCAAGAAAGGTGGAAAGGTAAGTTGTGAAATAATTTCTCATGTGTATTCATGTCGGTCTTGATTATTGAATGTCCTCACTCCCCCCATTAAATTATGTAGCGTGATGAATATGTCAAATGCTGTGATCAACAAAGGTGAAGCCATCCCCTTAAGGTCAGCTAGCTGCATGCTAAACTCCCTCCATTATAACTAAAAACTATTTATCTGCTTATATAGTCCCCTGTTTTGCAATGTATGGAGAGCCATGGGTCTCCCACACCTATCCCTGCCCCTGTTGCATGCTGGGAACTCCCATCTCCAACGTGATCTGCTTTCCAACCCATCATAATGTGTTGTGTGTGTGTTTGTGTGGATGATCACAGAAGAAAAGCTTTTCATTCTTGGCTTCCAAGTGGCTGCAGGAAGCAACCATGCAAACAATATCAACGATGTATTATTTTGCTGCGTTTAGAAATTCATAATTGAAGTAATTTCCACTGGCCGTCTCAACCTTCTGGTGGTTGGTGCTGCATAAAAACGTGTCATTGACACCAACAGATATTTGCATCGTCACTTCGTCTACAGCACCACTGGAACGTTCTGGAGAACTGTTTAGGGATGAAAATAATGGTAAAGCTGACTGAGCCCGAATGTCGACTGCATGAGGTTGCTAAACTCGCCACCAATTAATTAGAAAAAAAGCGTATGTATTTCTGTGTTCAAGGTAAATAATTTGCCGTAAAAATACAGACAAAAGTTACATTCTGGACAGGTGCAGCTCCAAGGTGGACTCTGTGAAGCTGATTGAGAAGCTATGCTAATTAAGTTTTTAAATGGTTAAAATAATGTCATGGAGTTTTACTCCCGAAGCCGGGCAAAATACTTTCAAAACAAGACTAGTATTAGCTGCATATTAGGGACAGGAAAAAAATGCCTGAACTGCACAAATAAGAGTAACTTAACTTACGTTTTTTTCTGTTTGGCGGGACCTCGAACATTACAGGTAACACACATTTTTTCGAAAACGGAAAATACATAAAAAAGCAAAATTAAAAAATATATTTGTGGATGGAAAGATGGCACATCTATTGTGTTGTTAGACCTAACATAAAAAGGCAATGCTAATAAAAACTACATAAACACGTTGCCTGGATGACAAAGAAATGCAGAAACAGAGTTTATGCCATCAAGTCAAGTTTCACTTCAACATGAATCTGGGACTGTATGATTTTGCCTGAAATCCGATCTCAGAAATCTTTTTCTAAAGAAAAACAATTTAAAAAATGAAAAAAAGCTAATGGACATCTGATGATGTCACAACTTGTAGCCAATCAGGATAATGGAGGCATGACTCTACATTTCCACAAGATGAAAATATTTTTGAATACAGATAATTCAAACTTTGGTTTGAAATTACGACATTTAATCATATTTTTCAGCCATCTGAATAACCAAACCCACAAAATTAAAGTTATTCATAGTGCCATATATAATGAACAATGATGTACTGCAATTTCCCAAGTTAACAGGGAATCTAATTTGACAGTTTCTTAAATTCTTAGAACAAAATCTGATTTCAATCTCAAAGCGATTAATCACACAGCCCTAGATTAATCTCATACATCGAAAGTGGTTAATCCCTCCTCCTCGATAAGGTAGTAGTATTGGATCAAGTAGTACAATTGTCAACACATTATAATACGGTATAAAAAAAAACAATTACATGACATACTGAATAGTGGTTAGGCAATCATGAATACACATCTATAAATTTGAGGCAATTCAAGTTCTAGAAACCGCTGCAGTAATTAAACCCCCCCAGCCGCGGCGGATCTTTTGTGTCCACACTTCTCGGTCTGCCATGGCCATAGAGCGGAGGAGGAGATCCTCTCCATTCCTGCCTCCTTTGCGATTGTTTCTGGGGAAGTGAGGCTTCTAACTTGCGATGGTTTCCTACGAAGGTGAGGCTTCTAACTGACAATGTCGCCAGGTTTCTACAGCAAAGGCTGTATTACTTCCTCGGTGGCCCGATGGCAATGTCTGGCGAACAACAGCCTCTTCATGGTATAAGCAACCTTTGTTCGTTCCTGCTCTCAGTGCTCGTAGTTGGAAAGTGGCCACTACGACGATGAACATCAGGTTGAAACATCCCTAGCTGGTTCTTGAGGCTCGGTTCATCCACTTCAAAGGACGTCATTGTTTTGCGGTAGGTGTTGTTTGGGTTTTGCATTTGCAACTCAAACTTTGATGCATTTGGCAGTTCATAAATATGTTCAACAATGATTGCACTCAATAAAGTTTTGTTAGATGTTGGACAGAACGCAGGATGGTTTTTACCCATCATTAGAGAAATCACATTCAAGGAAAACCCTTCCGATGGTCTCACCTAAAAGTCATTTAAATCGAATGCAACCTCAATGCTCAAAGCAACTTATCTTCATTTCATGAATATATTAAATTTACATATATAAGGCATTTGATAAAAGTATTAGCTTTTATTTTTCGTCTAATCATGTCTTTTAATAGTTGTGTGTGTAATATATCTTTCTATTGTTTATCGTGTGTGTGTGTTCTTCATAAATAAATATTTGAATCTACAATCATTATGCCAGTTAGAGCTTTTAGAAATCGTAACCACTGTATAGTTCATCACTAAAACATTCTACAATATCATCTAACCGTGCGAAGTGCACCAAATAATCTCCCAGAGAGCATATGACGCTGCCACCTGTTGGCCAGCCTGCACCCTGCTCACAAATGTGTGAGCATTTGCACCCAGCTCTGTGCATTGAACGCTGCCCACCGCTGGTCCAACTACTGGCGGCTAGCCGGGACGGACTGCGACTCGGCTCGGTCAGCCTCACTCCTCAAGTGCGGATACGGGGTGAATGTGTCTTGCCGTCTTTCGGAATCTTGCTCCTCGGCGACCGTTGGAAACATGTGGTCCACAATCTCGCAGAGACGGCCGTATCTGTGACAAACGAGACAGAAGCAACGTTAAAATGAGACACGATTTGGCTTTATCGGTGCACTGTTAACAGGTGTCACTGATTAGCAGATTAACCTGACTGAAGAGCTGCACTAATTAGCAGCAGCTGATGAAGCAATACAAAACTTGATATTTGGTCCACAAAATAATTCTAGTTAATAACTAGTATTCCAAAAGGTAAAATGCAGATGGAAGGCGGTTTGGATTTTAAAATTGTTGAAAAAATACATGGAAAGAGAATGGGTGGATTTTTTCCCCCTTTGTTGTGGGTGAAAAAATGTTATCCACCTATTTCTACCAGAGACTTTAAAAACCAAATTCACTCAGAGATTGGAAACCTGTGCCGCGGTGGCACAAAAAAATAGTGCTTTTAGTGCTAGCAGTATGTGTGGCAACCTATTATCAATGCAAGTTCTCGAGTAGCGCAATTGCAATTGCTGCCACCGGCGAACATGCCAACGACATTTCCATACCATAGTGCATGAAGTGCACAAGTGGGGCGTTAGAAACATTGATAGACATGTTTGTGAGTGACTGACGAGGAAATGTTGGTCTTGGCGTGCTCCTGCACCAGCTCTCCTCGGGGGTTGACGGTGAAGATTCTGTTGAGAGGAACGCCCACCTCCTTGTAAGAGTAAACATCCTGGAGAAGACAGAAAAAAACAACATCCAGCTTCATCATTCCTCATCACTGTAGACTTGGAAGTCAAACGCAGAAGAGGCCGATGGTCAATGATGTATATTGTCCGATATGAGGTGATTGGTGAAATTTCACCAAATATGTAGATACTGATTCATTCCATATGTTAGCTAAACGTTGTTTTGGAAATTGTATAATTACATAATATTATAAAGAAACAGGAAGTTGACAGACGGGTTCGGATTTGAAAATTGGTGGAAAGAAAATGTATGCAAGTGGATAGCGGGTGGATAGAAGTGTTGCATGTGTGTGGGCTGTGTGCGTGTGTGTGTGTGTGTGTGTGTGTGTGTGTGTGTGTGTGTGGGTGTGTGTGTGTGTGTGTGTGTGGGTGGGTGGGGAGTCTTACCGTCACTCTGTTGCCGAAGGCGGCGTAGAAAGGCTCAGTGTTGGGGTGAAACAGTTGCTTGATGTCAGACAGACATTCAATCTTGAACTTCTCAGGTTTCTTCTCAATGACCTCCCTGGAAAAATAGGCACTCGGTCAGCCAAGCCCTGCCACGGCCCAGGAGCCAGTCAGCTAGCTTTCAGTCACCACCACTGGTGGTCACTTAATAGTCATAATCAAATTCACATTCCCCAAAATCACTATTTTAGATTTTGATTTCCAGAAGAACCAAAGACTTAATTTGTCTAAACATTTTCTGGATATCCTTTATATTTTATGGAATTTGAATTGTATGGAATTCATAATTTCAAAATATTATTTCAAAATTTCTGAGTACAGAGACCTCAACCTATTACTAGATTTAATGTTATATCAATCTTTTTTTGAACATCATTTCTCTCAACATGTTCAAATGAACATTATTCAATTTAATGAAGAGTAAGATAACACTAACCTGTGCAGGGCAGAGAACAGACTGCTGGGACTCAGCATGATGGGTCCAGCAGGCAGCATGGTTCCTCTCTCGTTGACCCACGTCAGATAACCCCGGGTCATGTCAGCCATGCCGATAGCCCTGGCTGAGCAGTACAGGAACTTGTAGCCATTCCTGAGGAGCACAAGGACAATCATGGATTTGGAAGAGAGCTGAAGAAGGTGTAACTGCAGCTGTGCTGTAGAGTTTTTAATCCGTAGCTTAGCTCTGGATAAAAACTGAGCAATACACCAGAAATCTCTGGGGCAATATAGACGAGTTTACGTGCGAAACATTGGGGGGAGTCATTTTCTCCCGCGCTTCTGCAAGTCACTTCCGGTGCTTATATGTATGTATATAAAGTCTGGTAGAAGGCCGCGGTACGTGGACACAAAAACACACAAAGCGCACACCAGCTCAAAATCCGACCACTAGATGTCAGTCTGTGACCAGTTACACATCACTCTCCTTGCTTTGTTAACTTTTTGTATAAATATTGATGAAATACAGTCAAAATCCTACTTGAAATTACTCACAGAATGGTCACATGTTCTTCTGGACCAATAGTCTGGCTGCTTCTACTAGTACTTCCAAAAGGAATGAAACAATGGAATGGGTTGAACTGATTATTAAATCCTGCGTTTGTGGGTCACAGATCTGCACGAGAACATTTGGGTGAGGAATAGCACACCACAAGTTACCACCATCCTTTTCAAATAACCCTGTAGGTGTGTGCTCCCACCGAATAGACATGTTGAAAAATAGCAAAACACAC